>QBDW01002130.1:0-19084 GCA_003261595.1 Maconellicoccus hirsutus
GGGGGGGGGTGTCAAGTCAATGTATATGATAATGTGTAATTTTTACTGACCCTCTGTCCTTATGGGCAGGGGGTAACTGTAAATATCAAGATAACATACCTACATAAGGGGTAGAAAAAAATTCCAAAGTATTTTTCCACCCCCATAAAATTCAAATTCAAATAGAAGTGTACTAAATTCATTTTCAAGGCTAAAATTAGGGGGAGGCAAGTTTCGACTTGCCTGCCCCCCCCCAGAAATCAAAAATAATTCCCTTAGTGACGGGTGATTCCTAAGAGTATGGGTGTGAGTGTGGACGTGTGGACGTGTGCCTGTGAGTGTGTGTGAATGGATGTATGGACTCCGAACGAATCCCCAGGCACAAAGGTGATTGACCCCGAACGAGCAGGGGTGGATTTCGAAGGTGGGTGGGGTGTTAGCCCCTCCGGGCAGGCCAGCACAAACTCATGCCCAATGGAGGTTTCACCCTTGGTACTCGTGCCAGGGAACGTTCGGGCAAACACTATGGGTGAGCAGCCGTTCGTTCTTATTCCCCCCTTCTTTTTTTGTTTTTCTTTGATGCTTTTTTTTTATTTCCCTTTAATTATATAGTAATTAATTTAAATTTCAACTTTCTTAAAATTTGTTTCAAATATTTTTTCTTTTACTTTTATGTGATATACAGTTTTTATTTTTATTATTAATCAAAATTGTACCGAATCATCTCATTATTGAAAAATTAACCTGCATCTGCAACTTTAAAATAAAATTTCCCCACCAGTAACATCAGGAATGGGAGCCCCCCACCTAAAAAAATGAGTATTAGGGTACATACATAATTACATATTAGACCGATTTACAGAGATTCCACTCAATTTGCAGCTATAAATGTCATATTAAGCTCACTATTATTTCTTAATAATTAATCCGTAGCACGGTGCTTGGTGATGATTTTCAGAATCTTTTTGGGCTACCTCAGATATATATCTAACTGCATCGTGAATACAATTACTCGAGACACTAGGTAACTACGAGTTTTCCTGTTTTCCCAAAAATTGTACAACGCCAGCATCCTTACTGCTTTTGCCGCGTTACCGGTTTTAATCGTAAAATTCGCGTTCAAATTCACCTCGCGCCAAGTTTTTAATCAGATTTCTCAACGTCGACCTAAAAATTATATCTCGTTTTCGATTAAACTACTTGAAAAGAGCAAAAAGTGGAAGAGAAGGATAGAGAGAGAAAGATGTAAAAAAAGAAACCCATTTCGTTAAAACACATACCTTTTTCTCTTCGCCTCTCTCCTTTCTTCTTTCGCTTTTACTTGCAATCTGTTATTCAGTAAACAAGGAAATTTGAATTTTAAAAGCTTCGCGCTCTCAGCGGTAACACAAAAGACTATTTCATTAAAAGTTTTTCCCGTAGTAAAAAGTCATAATGGTATCGAGTAGGTATTAAAATAGCGCTAATAAGGGGTCAAAACATGCCGACTAACTGAATTAAAGTAAAAAAAAATAAATAAAAAACCAAATGAAAAATAATAACACGTTATAAAAGACTTGAGGAAAACTAGAAATAGCTTCAGAATTAATAAACGCTTCGCCTACGTTCGCTTTTTCGTTTATCCATAATTATTCACGCTTCATCGAACAAAGCTAAACGCGTTGTTTAGTCGGTGGGCTTTTTGGAATAAGTCCAAAAGCGTTAAATTTGATTCGATACTCGGCTCACTCCGCATAAAAGTGTATCGCTAAACGATGGCCGCCGCGACGTCCGTTCCCTTTTAATTGACGTATTTTTCATCAAACTATACGAGTATACACATAAACGATCTTCGTCACTTTTTAATTACGTTTCGATACGAAAACAAAGAACCAAAATCGTTTCGTAAATTATCGCTTAGCTTCGCCGTCGTCGCCCCCGTCATTAGCTGAAGCGTTTTCATTTGAACATTTCCACGAGCATACATTATCGACTATTTATCACGCGATACGTATACGTACCGTATAATACGAGCATTCGCTAAATATCCGCCAATCTATTCGAAAAACCTTGCGAAACGTCGAAAAAAAACCGTAGTCGTTACGCTTTCAAAATGGACGCTGTATGACGTACAATCATTTTTTTCCAAAATAGCGTCATTAACGTCGTCAAAATATTCGCCATTAACGTGGAAATTTCGCGACGAAAAAGAAATTTACGTTTTTAATTGGAAAAGTTATCGATTCGACGACGCGGTGTCGAGATTACAGAACATTATTTTTTTCGCTTTCCCTCTCGATACACGTTCAATTTCAACTTCACCTGCTTTATCCTTATCCTCGCTCCGAAAGCTACGCGAAACAATCCCGTGGTAATCTGCGAAATTTCTGCCACCATTTTCATAATCCGCGCTGCGGTTCCAAAACGGATTCGTGAAATAACCCGCACAATAGTAGAAATTCGCTAGTAGGCTGACTCGAGTCGACCATCTTGTAAAACGTATACTCGAATAAGCCTCTTCGATACACACTTCCGTCTTCTCTCGCGTTAAATTACAACGATACACCCGAACCCCGACCGACGGAAATCGTAAACCTTGTATAATCGAATCCTGCACGGATTTACTCTTCTGAAAAGCTTCCATAAAGCTCCTTGCCGCCGTTACGTCGCGTATGTCTGCGAAAAATTCCAATTCTCGGGGTGTTTCTCTTCCGCGACGATGACACTCTCGCCAACTATAAGTGCCATAAAATAACCACCGTAACGCAAGTCAAATTTCAGACAATCCCCGAACTCCACCTTTTGGATTTTTATCTATTTCCATTCCAGCCACAAACAGTCGCGTTGCGTCTTTTTTCAAAAACCCCAAATACTTCCTGCCAAACTACTTGTTGCTTAACCGCCAAACCATCATAACCGCAAAGCCACCGTAATCCGTTGACAACCACAGTTTACTTTTTTCATAATTCGCATAGCAGCAGAAAATACATAAAATTTAATTGTCGAAAGGTGTCAACCAGATACACGAACACCGCATCCGTTAACGTCGTCGAGACAACTCATCCCTTCTCTATTCCTCGTTAAATGCAATCTTCAAGGCCGTACTCAACAAACGCTCTACGCTCTACCACGTCAAAAAAGAGGCGAATTCTGTACCAAAATGAAAAATCAAAATTCCCCACCAAACCATACGGAAACAGTCCGTAATAGATAACCAACCATCATGTACCATCGCACCATCGAGTTTTTCAAGCTATCGGAAGAAGCACGTTATAACGCAGAGATGGCAAAAAAGACCCCCATGAAAAATATACATCGCGTAATGTATACAGGCGCGTATAAAATATCGCGTTATTTTGGACACGACAAAGGAAACTTGGAAACATAAAATAATGATAGGACGTTTGATAAAGAACCATCGAAAGGGAAAAAGTAAAAGTTCGCCAAAGTATTGGCACAACGTGCGACGACACAAAACGTACCGCAAACGCGCGCACAAACAACTCGATACACGTATAAATAATTCGCCTTTTTTTCACCCCATTTTACAAGCGCGTCAATACAATCAAAAAATATTACGCGCTTCTTTTGTCGCACATTTCACAGTATATTTCCTCTTGTGTGCGAATTGTCGCTCGTAAAGTATACGTATAGCATGTACGGCTCCTCGCATAATACATCCGCGTCCGTATACAATTCTGAAATAGATTTTCAAAAAAGAGAAAAAAATAACGAAAAAGAAAAGAACCGGCGAAAAAAAAGCATTAATCAAGCATTCACGTTGCTTTCACCATGGAACTCTTCTCGCAACAACGAAATGGAAATCGGTGTACGAAGAGAATTAAAGAAGTGAATTCCGGCTCGACGGAAACAATAAATCCGTGTACGAATTGCCCCAAGAGGTGGACAGTTGGGATAAAGAAAACTCTAAGAAAAACGCTCGTGAATAATCGCCACTGAATTAGTAACAAGCTAACGGTAATTCCGACTGCAACAAAAAGCAAATCTCGTTGATAAATTCGCGGTTCTTTTATACCTCCTCTTCGGGCGTGTGTTTACGTACCCCCCTCAAGATTTAAATTCTCTTTCAGCTGACGGCGTGCGGTCCGCCACATTTTATACAATGCCGAGTTATAATTTTCAATTACTCTTTTTCTTCTTGGCGACGATGAGATGATCACGGTACTCCGATGTCACTCAGCTGCGATTGTTCGCAAACGAGAGATTGATAGTCGGACAGCCCGTACAGAAGGGAACGCCACCCCCCTGCTGATTTGACGGGACATGTTTTTTTTTGAAAAGGGAGTCCTAGGGAACATATTAAAGTGAAAATCAAAAAAAAAGTGGGGGCAACTTGCGAAATGACGGCCTTTTTGATTGACAGGTGAGCGATGTTTTATAATGTGGGTTCTAGGGGGTTAAAAAGTCGGTGTACGAAAAAAATGGTAATAACTAAAAATGTTTTTCATCAAATAAGGAACATTTTTAGTTATTACCATTTTTTTCGTAAACCTATCACATCTAGAGTTACGAGCAAAAAAGTAAAAAATCACTCATTTTTGTCAATTCTGGAGCAAATGTATGGTAAATTTTACTCACGTTTTTCTCGTCAACGTTGCATTCTACGTGAATAATGTTAATAACTCAATATGTAGAAAATTTTACGAGGAATATTTTTAGTTATTATCAATTTTTTCGTATACCCACTTTTTCCCCCCTTAGAAACCATAACGCTCATCTGCCAATCAAACAGACTGTCATCTTATAAGTTGCCCCCACTTTATTTTTGATTTTCACTTCAATATGTTCCCTAGGACTTCCTCTTAAAAAAAAACACATGCGGTGAAATCAACGGGGGGGGGGGTCGTGCCCTTCTATTTGGGCTTCCCGACTATTATACCACGTGCCTCATGGTACAATATGGGAGATTTTCACCTCATCCAGAACTAAAGGTTTCTGTCCCCTTAAATGATCTCTTGTTGCTATGAACGCAGTTGCCTTTCCCAACGCGTCTATCACGTGTATTTGTACGAGATTCTTCAGGAGATGTATCCTCTTCGGCGTTCACATCATACTACCCAAATTTCTGTTCGTTCGCTGCCGCAGTATCTTCCCCTCAACGTACTCATGGGTAGAGATACTAACCAAACTCCACACAGCGTCCACACAGCGGTCGACTCCGGGTTTTTCGCTCAATTTTCAGTCTCAAATGCGCGATTTGAGAAATACGAAGGTCACGATGCCTGTCTCATTTACCAATCACGGTTTTTACGTTAATTTGAAAAATAAAACAATGCGATATTTACAACTTATTTCGCACCCTCGTCAAATCAGAGCGGAGTATACGACAGCAAGCGCTGACAAAATTAACTATAATTAAATTACACTCGAGCATATAAATTGGTATACATCCGTGCTTCTGTAGCAATATTACTAATAATAATAATAATAATAACAATAACAACAACAACAACGAACGACCATAAAATGCGCTGCAACCTTCACATAGGTACTTATACAACAGCTCCAAATACAAAATTTCCCCCTTCCCGAATTCGTTTCGAGAAAAAGGATTAATCTCGAATTAATGAATAAAATACGGCTCGTTTACGTCGAAAAAAATTATACGCTACATGTGCGAACAGGGTACCGGCTCGAAAGCTATAATCATACGTTGACATTTTAAACGATAATGTAACCGGACAGCACAATTAAAAGTGTTAAATAAATATTAGGAAAAAAACGTACTGGTATAAAAATCATATTACAGCGGTTGTAGCATGTTTAAAATTTTCAAAACATACTAATTTATAAAGCATATATTACACGAATTAGAAGCGTAAAAAATAACGGCGATGTACGAGTATATCGGTATAATTTACATTCATTCGTGATACGGTCATTAGCACAGCTTGAAGAACTGTACCAAAAAAAATACCAGTATTTATCGTTATAACTATGTACCTAGTTTTGGTTTCCGTTATCATTTTCGTATAACCAACATGTTTCTATGTTGTTTGATTCAATAATTACGAATCTTTTTTCCTCATCGAAAATAACGTATAAGAAAACACCAACGGGCTTCATTCCGCGTTCACTTTTCGAAAAATCTCGAACCATTTTTCCGCGCCTCAATTCCGCATTAAAACACCGTAAAACTTTCTCACTTTGTGAAAGCTCACTCGCGAAACTTTTTCAAGTAACATTCCCACATACGAATTCGGTTTTACAATTCGTTCGCGTTTTTCTTCTCCCTTTTTTTTCACCTTCTTGGCTTCTTGTACCTTGAAATACGTTTCGCAACAAGCTTGGAAATTTCTGTGCTAAAAAAAGCCCGAATTTTTTGAAAATTTGCCGACATAAGATGTTTTATAACTAGCGCGATATCTTATTTTTCTCACTTCTACGTTCCTACGCGTGTCCGACCGAAACGTTGTAATTTCTTTTATTCTTCGTCATAATTTCGCCGCGTAGGTGGTAATTTGCAACTTCTTTCCCGTTTCGAGGTATTCAAAAAGATGCTTTCTTCGCAGGTATTTTTCGACTTTAAAGCAACTTTGAAATTTGAACGCGGCAACCTTTTCTACATCACGAGTTTTTCTTCTTTTAAAGAATCTCTTGAAAAAGTTCCATTTGGGATCGCTTGGTAGTCGGATATCGTTTTTGAGATGATTTGGATTTATAAGATGTTTTTTCAAATGAAAGAAGTTATATTTTTGAAGTAATTTCTTCGGCACAATCGTGCTCAAATTATAACCTCAAATGTGAACCGCTGTAACATCTCAAAAATCATGCCACCAACGCAGATCAACTACACATTTCCGATCGTGAGAAAACTCACAACCACCACATCCTTTTTAACCACTTAACTTGGGGCAAAAACACACGGATCGATGATTTTCGCCACAAAAAACCATACATTACACTCCGCACGAAGAAAAAAAATATCTTCCCTTAGAAACCGCGCAACGTCACGTATTAGCATAACAACGGAAAAGATACAAATAAAATATTGGCGCAACTTGAAAGCTGAAATACATAAGGCAAACATTATCAACGTCTGTTCGACGCACCGCTTACGACACCGACGACGCTATCGCGGCTAGTACGCGAAAACGCGCGTACCTTGAAAAATTTACATTTAAATTAGAAAATAAAAAACCAACAAATGTCTAAAATGTGGCGGCAAAAATTATCTTTAAAGTCTTTCGAATTGTAACTTAGCATCATGCGTGGTTCGAAATTTTCGCAACACGCGCTAGACGAGATTTCCTAACATCGTCGTACCACGCCGCGATAATATCGCATTTGTATGTAAATAGTATCTTTTCGCGTTTGGTCTCAGCCGCGAGAATTATTACCCGTTTTTGCTAAATATTAACGAAATCTTACCGCTGCACGTTGCGGCTAATTGAACTTAAGGCGCGACACGTCTTACGTCACCGCGCGCCACAACCAACCGACGCTGTACCCAGTTTGAAGTTAAATTTAAATTTTCGTCCAAGCCGCAACCGCCAACCGCTTTGATGCTTAAAAACTAGTCAAATTTGCCAAATTGATCCTAAATCGAATCCTAATAACGAGAGAGATTTTTTTCTTCGTAATTGTCGCACGAAAAAACGCACCTATCGAACGAACTCGACGACGAGACCGCGTCGCATGCGTCGCATTGCGCCGCTCACGACGTTGCACGTTGGCAGAAAATCCAACGAATCGAGTATTCCGAGTCTTTAAATTTATATCGTCTAAAAATGGTTTCTTAATCTGTTTTTAATGTCTTCGCGACGAAGTGTAAGATGAGAAAGTCGTCGGAGAACGAAATAAAGGCAAAAAAACCTCACACGTACCGACGAACACGCGTTACCGTATCATGATCGATTCGCCTTCCAGTACGTAATACGTGTAATACGTATAATCTTACGTAATACTAATCACGAGCCTCGAGCCCTAAAAGAAAATACCATTTGCATTCAACGTATAAAAAAAATCAACGTATCACGTGCACGGCAAATTCGCGAACACATACTTGCAAGTTGCATCGTACACTCATGCTGGATTCGTTCCAAAAACGCTTTTAGGGCGAAAAAAAGGCTACCGAAATCGCTACAAATTGGAACAAATCCAGTCTACCATCGGTACGAGGATTAATTCTCACGCGTCTTTAGGTTCCGTTAATTCGGCGACATTTGACCGCCACGATGCCATCGCCGGCGAGACGACAAATCATTTACGACATTATACACCATCGTCACCATCCCCGAGCCTGAATTATAACCTCCTTAGCCCATATTCGTCACACAACGACCGCACTAAATTTCCATATACGACGTATTCGTCCGCATATAGCGCCAAAACGCCGTCAAATAACGTCAAACTGTACCAGAAACCCGAACGTTTCGACAAAGTTTACATTCGTTTCGCTAATAAACCTATACGAAATAAATTCAATTTACCATCGAGCCTTTTGCTTAGCCAAATTCCCGTTTGTTTTCATTTCTACGTAATTGTTCGAATTTCATCATCGAGGAAATAATTGCGCGGTAAGTTCATCGTCGTCTCGTCGTCGCGTAATTAAAAACATACTATACGTAGGCCGGCAAATTCTCAAATCAAAGCCTCCATTTACACTCGTATGCCCGTTTACTTACGTCAACGCCATCTGGTTCGAATATTAAACGGCGATCTTCGATGGTAAACGGGTGCGATTTGTTTGAAACCGACGCAAAATAAATTTCCTCTGCGCGAGTTCTCGACTGTTTCGCCGAATACGCGACATGTCGAATAAATTGCCTACTTGGTTTGCCGTAAATACGTTATAAAAAAACAAGTCGAATAAGTTGCATACTCGGTTCGCCGTAAATTCTCGCTCGTCCAGCGGTATTTTTAAATCGTTATTTCTTTCGTTTCGTCGTCGCCCCCCCCCCCTCTCACCCGTCAAGGACTCGGGACCTTTTTTCGAATGCGAATAAAATTAAAAAAACGTATAAAAATTGCGATTTGATTTTACAACGACCGGGCCCCTTTATAAACTACGGTAGAACCTCGATTATCCGATCTCCGAGTCCAGTTATTGATGAATTTTCGAATTTTGACCGGGTCAATAATCAAAAGACTGAAATTTATGTATTTCGTTTTTTCCCAAAAAAATCAATCAAAAGTTTCTTCCTATGCTCAGTTATTCTTTTTTGTGACATAAAACCGTGAAAAAGCAAAAACTTTTAACTGACTTGAAAAAAAAAATTAAAAAAAAATTTTTTTTTCATGAAAAATAAAAAACAAAAAACGTTTTTTTCGCTATCTAAATATCTGCTACTTGAGTAAAAGTTCTCTGCAAAGTATTTAATAAAGATTCTCATCCAATTTTTTTTGTTATTTATCGAGTTTTCACGAAAATCGATTATCCGACCTTTTTTGCATATCCGATCTCCCTCCGTCTCAATTAGGATCGGATAATCGAGGTTCTACAGTTTATAAAGGGGTCCTAAAATGATATACTTTTCAAAAGCAGTATCGCCTTTGTTTCACGTTTTATATCATATTTTTGAGGTCGTCGAGTATGAATTTGAAGTCCATTTGAATTATAAAATAAAGGTAACATCAATAAAGAAAGGGAGAGGGTAGACGTAAGACAAGTTTCGAATAGAAATACGTCAAAATATAGGTTTCTGTAGTTGTCAAGTACGAATTTGAGGTCAATTTTTATTTTGGAGTAGGTTAAATCGGTATGGAGGGGAAAAGTGGAAGAATTTTAAAGTTATTCGACCTGATGTATCGAAATTGATGTTTCTTAAGCGGCTAACGAGAAAGTTCCAGCATTCTACCACTTGTGAAACAACGCTTGGCCAGATTGGGGATTGGGACTGTCAAGCAAAGTGTCTGATATCTGATGATAATTAATGAAACTAAAGAGGAGGTACCAATGAGACGTCGATCAGTGTAATCATACGCATATTGTTGCAAAATTTTCAAAATTTACAGGCAATTTTTGAATTGAAATTCAAAATATTAATTTCTGACTCCTAGCGTTTTATTAATGAACTTACGAGGAGGTACCTCACATTAGCGCTCCAACAAATTCTTGCCAGTCCCGATCCCTAAAAATTAAATATTCAAAAATTTGTAAAAAAAAAACGAGCATTGAAAATTCTCAGCTGGAAACTAGAACTTTGAGGTGATTCTGAAGTAAACTTCGATCCTGCCAAGTTTCATCGGATAACGACTGCGCAATCCAGGCGTCCTGCGTTTTAAAATCAGGAGCACCTCTACACGAGAGATTAATGAGAATATCGTTACATCGAACGAAACCACCCGTTTGGAATTCCGATCATGTTGGAAAATTTCGTATGTAGTAAATCGCCAATATCTTTCACAAAGGCTATTATCGTTTAAACGCCACCGCGACTATAGAAATTCTTCGATACCCGAACCTAATAAAAATAACTGTATTTCGCTACGTATTACATTCCATTACATATACTTCGACTTAAATATACTCTACAAAGAGGAAGGGCCTTGCTAAACGCATTATTCAGACTCGGCGCATATTTAATCAAACAACAAACGCCTGTTAAGACGCTAGCGAATGTACCAATTTGGCCAGCCAGCATCCTATGCCTTTTGTCCGTCTATATCAAAGGGACAAACTCAAATACAAGGTGAAAAAGCCACCAAAGGATTAAACTACCTACATACTACTCAGCCATTGGAAAAACCACGTGTACGCCACTTCTTACCAACGACGACGTCACTAAGCTATTATAAAAATGTTATGTGCACCGAGTGTACATCGCGTTCGCTAAAAAATACCGATTACAATTCGGCGACGCCACTGTCGCTGTCAAACGTTTTCCAAGTTTATCCGCGCTCCGACACCGATGGTAAATAAACGCGACCGTCGCCTCCACAGAACTTGATCGACATATACAACGTCTCTTAATCCGACAATATTCGACATATACCAGCATTCTACACATAGGCAGCAAACTACGCTTCTGAGTGGTATTGCCTTCTACTCGTAACTCGTGCATGCAAAACTTCGCTATACGACAAAGCTCGTTTTTTTCTCACGTCTGCCGTACTTGCAACAAACGCCACAGAGACGAATATTTTTCATGACGTAACTTTTGCGCGTCATTTAAAACGAGAGCGCCTACGTACTTTACAGCCGTCAAAGTGACGACACATTGCAGAAATCCAACGTGGCAGACGATTCGACGGTTACGTTCTGCCGGCATGGTACTTTCTTCTCTTATTTCGAGTTTCTCTCTCCGTCACTCTCTTCCTTTCACACTACTTACGTCTCATTCGGACGTATTTTTCTCAAGAGAGAGAAAAACGTCTACATATATTTGACGTAGCTTATCTGATATTCGGCGGCAAACTCAATTTAGCTACCTTATATTATTACCTTCGTCTCCTTATTTTTTTTACCCATCTTACTCCCATCTTAGCACTCCGCTTTATCGCCATTCCGTTTTATACACGCGCTACAACGACGATGTAATCCGAAACGTCAAACAATCACCTCGCATACTTTCTTCACTTCGCTTTAAACCCATTTAATCTCATTCCGCTTTTCGAAATAATACCTACGCGTATATCTTGTAAACACGTAGTTCGAACTAGTGTACCAACAGCAACTACACCTCTATCTACATGCGGGCACGCATCAACTTTTTCGATCATCTATACCCGACAAATCACCTCATTCTTTACGAGTAGCTTCGTAGTGGCCAGCACTGAAATAGATTACGTCTCATCGTCTCGCTTTCGCAGAGGTCATTTTCGCAATTTGTTCAAGTCTGCTGTAGAACGTAGAAACACTGCGTAACGCACGTGCGTTGCTGACCAGTGGCGTAGCCAGGTTTTTTTTTGGGGGGGGGGGCAAAACTTTAAAGAGATATGGGTGAAATTTTTTTATCTGGACTCGGGAGCAAATCGCTTATACTTACTTGACTATAGCTTTTACAGCTCGAAAACAAAAACAGATATTGAGATGAGATTTGCAGCATTTTGTCGCTAAAAGACGAGGGGATAATTCCTAGATTCGAACCTGAGGTCTACGATGAATTATTCTACCCTCTAGAGCGTGCTGAATACAACACCTTATAAACAGTGGTAACATCTTTTCAAAACACCCAATATAAATATACCATTTTGCGATTTTTTCTGAGCCCATGGGGGGCATGATCCCATTGGCCTCCCTCTTGGCTACGCCACTGTTGCAGACGACGCGACATCCGAATTTGATTACTTTTTAAAGCTATACCGCATGTTTCATTTGAATTAATTTATTATTATTACATCGCCAAGAAAAACAAACGATAATTAAAACGCTTTTTCGCGTACGTACTCGAAATTTGCGCGCGTTATAGCGAAATTTTCACCATTACGTAGTAAACGTGCGGCTTCCAGGTCATCGTGTTTTTACGCTTCGTACTCGACTTCGGGTGAACGTGTAAATGTATTTTACGACGAGTTCTGTACGTTTTTTTACAACTTTTATACCTTATTACATTACGTTTCGAATTCAAATAACGTATCGCGTGCCTTTTTGGTCACCGCGAATTAATTATTAGCTGTAAATTATTTCATTTTCGTCGAGCCAACTTGTTCTTTCGATTGTAAAACAAAAAAAGAAAATTTATAAGGTTTACGTTTTTCGCATACGAATCGCTAATTTACGAATGAAACTAGAATTGTCGAAATTTACTGAAGCTACGAAACCACGCCGATGTTTATCGTCGAGTTTTCAAAACTATTTTTTGAAGTAGTTACATCTTTTACGCTGATGAAAACTTTTCATCAAAATTACAATAGTTCTCTGCGGTCGAAATAAAATTCACATGCAACACCTTCGATTAAACTTAAGATTCGTCGTCGATTTCTTTAAAAATGCATTCGCGTATACGGATAATTAATTCGAACTTTCTGCATATTTCGTTACTAAAAAGTCATTCGATTACTTGTACATGAAAAGTAAGACGGTTTAAAGTTCACAATTAACGTTGGCGCTGGCGTAAAGTAACGAATGAGTATTATGTTACTTACAAAAGAACGAGTTCACAATCTAACGTTGTAGATAACCCAAATGTCATAATAACGACCTGATAATAACGTTTAAAACAATAATAAATTAGCATTAAGATTATAACCGCTTCGCCGATAAAATATACAAATTCCTTGAAGGAACATCGTAGCAATTACCATTAAAATTCGTAATTCGTCGACGTAAACGCTTATTAAAATAATATCGAGCGATTATCGACGGTAATAATTCACCGTAGAAAACGCCAATTGAAAGCTACACCAAAAAACCTAGTATTTATTAAAGACGTTGAAGCAACCAAATGATACTCCGGTCGTGACTTCAAAATGGGGAACCGATTCGAGCCAAAATTCATATCGAGCGTGGTTCGACGAAATACCATATTTCGTATGAACGCAACGCGTCGATAGGTTCGTACGAGATAGGATTAACCTTAATCTGAAGAAGCACCAAGCATTCCGAAGCAATATACTTTTTCTTAATTCCAGCCACGATTAATTGAGCTGATTGTTTCGACGAGTGTTTCCCATTACACGTAAATACGAGTTTAATTCGGGTGGTTTCCGTAATGTGATACGTTACACGTGGATGCGCGCACAAAGCCAAAGATGAACTCATCTCACGTCGACGGATTACATCACGAATGGTCTTCGCGCGCATATTTCCCTTCAACTAATACGTTGCATCGCGTGTTAATAAAATTCATTCACTCACCATCGTTTCGGTATTGATGGATCCGAAGCTTCTGATATATAACTCGCACGTTACCGTTGTCGCGTTGTCTGAAAACATGAAAATAAAACAATAGAAATAAATAACCGATAAGAATACAAACATATAAGTAATTCTTTAACGAAGAGGTCTAGCCCATTAATCCTGGTGGATCGGTCCTTGACGCGGATTTTTGATTCGATGGCAAAAATCGCAGAAAATGGATAAAAAAAAAGAATTCAAAAACCATCTCCAGCTTCAAACTGGCCCTGGAGGAGGTGGACGCTCCATTAGTGTAAATATCACTCTATCACTCCATAATATTAAAATCAAGACACGAAAAATTTGAAATGCCACAGTTATTGTTCTAAAGTCCAAACATGTGATCAAGGGAATAATTAGGGGAACCATGAGATCATAAAAATTTTCTACTCACCAAAATAGATCACCAAACTACCGATTATAGTTAATTGTTGACATTTTCTTAATTATTATCTCTCAATGTTTCAATTTTCATTTAAATTTGAATTATTTGTAGAAATATGACTCATTATGACTAACGCATCTAAAGGCTGGAACATCAGGGAACTAATTCACTTTCTACATTCTTTTTTCTTCGATACAATTTGAGCACAAACACGAATAGAAACTAAATATTCAACATTCATATAATAAAGAAAGCTACAAATATTGTTAAAAAAGGATTGGAAAGAGGAGAAAATTCTCTATTCAAATATTTAATAAAAAATTAATGTTGTTATTTTCGTTTGGGAGAAATTTCAGTGCGAAGCTTTTGTATGTTAAATTCAGATAAAAAGAAATTACAATGGAAGCGTCATTAATGCCTACATTTCAATGAATTTAATACCAATCGATACGGAATTTCAATAGCTTTAATTGAGGTATTGGCAAAAATTTACATATACCTTTTCATTTTTGTTAAAATTCAAGAAAACTCATTTTCTCTCCATAAAACACGTGCATTTTTTTTATCATTTCAAGATTGAAAGTTCAAAAAATTCCACCAGTGTTCAGCTACTTCGCGTAGAACGGTCAATTAAAAATTTATCATTTTTTAAAATTTTATGAAAAAATAAAAAATTTAAAATGCAAGTATACTGGTATATCGAATTTGTTATTTTTATAAATTTGAATTCTATTTTTACTTTTTCATAAAATTAAAAAAAAGATAAAAAATTTATTTTTTTTGGTTGTTTAATTGTTTAAATCGTCAAATAATCCGATACACACACAAAAAAAGGAAAACCCCCAAAAAAAGCACTTAAAAAAATTTCATTTTTCAATTTTTGTTTTTTTTTTTTAATTCAAAAAAAGTAAAAAATTAAATTCAAGTTTAAACGCTGAATTTATAAAATTTTTTTTATTTTGCATTTTTTCATGAAACTGAAAAAATTAAAAAAATAAAAATTACTAATTACTAATTATCAATGTAGGGTTGGGCCGCGAAGCGGCGAAGGGCGAAGCCTCTAGTCTATTTCAAAAAACTTTCAACCAAAGTCTTGTACTTTTGGTCGTAGATGGGAGTTGTCCACCTGCATAACACGTATTTTTTCAGATTTTTTCAATCACTTCAGCTCCTTTGAAATACCCCTGCCTATAATAACCAAAGTTTCAAGTCATTTGGTTGAAAATTCGCCAAAATTGACATCATTTACGTCATACAACAGAGTACAGACCTCTCCCAGGGACGATCGATTAGAGGTCTGTTTTTTCATCTAAGCATTTTTATCGATTTTTGCCATTAAACCAAAAATCCGCAAAAAAGGGCCGGTTCACCATATAATGGGCTAGACCACTTCGCTTTGCATTGGCGACCTCAAAGATGTTCGCAATCGGAAAACCCGAAAGCCGAATAATAAAGCATATTATGTCCACATGCTGGAAAGCGGATAGGTACGAGAATACTAGCAAGGTGCTATTATCTCAGGAAATATATCCGAACCTATGTTGCGGCATGTAAAGGTAAAATTCATCGTTACTTTCACGTAAAATATTTGAAATTTGCGGCACGCGAAAAACGCCTGCAGCTCTTTAACGCATACGTAAGTTACTCCAGTATAATACTTCAAAGAAACACGAAAAGTAAAACATGAAGTGGTGTGTTCCGTATAGGTGTGCTCGGTGTTTGTGTGTCATACGATCGTATAGTAAACACGTGTACGCGTATGTGACATTAAATAAGGAAAAAATACGCGTTTGTAAGAGGGTTACGATGAAGAAAAAAAGGACAATCGTGTATCGCGTCATTTCGCATCTCTTTAGCGTTAACGTGATAAAAAGAATCAAGAGGATACTCGAAATTATAATACCACGACGATGTAACTATACGTACGCGACGAAATTAAATTTTTAATGTAACGTTTCAATTTCGAAAATTTTACATTCGTTTCGCGAACGCTTGAATTGGAACGGAAAACAAAGATGGGAATTTTTAAATTGACGAGGAGGCGTGAAGATATACTGATTAAATGGCATCGTCTACGCAATCAACGAACAAAACAAGCCGTATAACTTGCAAAACAAACCTAAACGAGGAATGAAAATTTTTAAATAAATATTCGCGATTGCGATGAAAGAAGTTTTGTCAAGAATCGTGAATACGTTTCGAAAGAGCGGGGAAATTATTTTGGGCGAATTATGCCAACTCGGCAGCAGTCATCGTTATTGGGTGATGCAATCAAATCCACGAAAATCGTGAAAATTTGTCGGTACGCGTTGAAAACGAAGAGAAAAAATATGTTCGTCGAGGAATAAAAAAAAACCCAGAGATTAAAGCGAAAAAGAAAACGAATCGACAGCTCTAAGCCGGGAATTAATAAATCATTCGCATCTCTGCGGACGTTTGTTTGAAACAAGGGTCATTCGACGAGGTTACGTGTGTTGCGAATTTTTTATACGACCGATTAGCCGTCCGAAAAAAAAGGGGCAAGATGCGTGTGTTTTTAAAATGCTACCACGACGACGGGTCTTACAAGGCGTTTGCTTTCTCATCGACTTCTACATTATACCAATTCGAATATTTTATTGCCAAAAAGGAAACCATAAAAGAGATTAAAATGTGTATTTGATCTGGGAGAAGTTTTTCTACGTTGCGGAGTCGTGGTTTTTATTTACTTTGCGCGACGAGAATTTTCCGGTAACGTTTGTACACGCCAACGAATGATCGAGTGTTTATAAAATTCGCTGTTTATCCGTTTGCCGTTATGTGAATTGTGTTTTACCGCGTTGAGTCGTACGCGTTCGCGGTGTAATCTTTTTTCACCACGCGGACGACGCAGCGCGGAATATTGAAAATTTACATCGTACGGAAATTAATCGCCGTTGTTTTATTTTTTAATTAAATCGCTTAATCGTTCGCGAAAATGCTACCTTGTTTTTTTTCCTAGAGGTGACGACGTTCTATTGAGTCGTATCAAATTACAAGCATTATCGGTCGTTTTGTTCAAGCGATCGCGTGAAAAAAAATATTAATTAAAATCACCGTGGCACGTTCGAAAATGGCGTTATAATAATTTCAACATATATGCTCGGCATATTGAAGTATTCCAGGAGATTTACCGAATCGTGGAAAATGGTAGCTCGGTTGCGAATCGTTTCAACGTGTTTACCAATAATAACGGATATACATATGTACGCTGTATAATGCAAATAAATTAATCCTCTGTAAGTTGAAAAGAATCAAAAAAATTATGGCTATTACGTAGATATTAACTAGATCTGTTATCAATTACTATCGCTGACAAATACAGACAAAAAACGCAATTATTTTCTACGTTGCGTTTGAAAGACGACTTACGTGTAATACGATCTTTCACCGATAATCCAGAACAGTTGCCACGTATTAAAAACTATGTCGTGGGCACTCTGAAGATATCGTTAAAAAAAATTGAACGTGTGAAAAAAAAGTTTCAAAATTTTATAAGAGTAAAAAACGGAGGATTTTTTAAGAAAGTCGATAATGTTCCTAAAAACTGGTTATTCAATTCGACGGATGTGGTTATTCCTGAAAACGTGGAAAAAGTTTTAGAATTAGGACCAAAATTCACCATTCCTCTTCGAAGCAGAATTCGGAGCTTTTGAGTGATCACTATTCAATTATGGAAAGTGCCGATTTTGAGAAATCAAAAGAATTTGGTGTAAAGGTCGAGGTTGTGGAATTACTACCTACAGGAAAATTTTAAAAAAGAAAGAATTAGTTTAATAATAATATCAATTTTCTCTTGTTTTTGATGAAATTCTACGTTTTTATATGAATAGTGGATATTTGTGTGCATATACACAAGTATGGTCTTGCTGTGGGTGATCCATTATCACCCATAGTTTATGATATAGTTATGGATCGAATTTTTGAATTAATAAACGAAAAATTCTCTTCCCACATAAAGTTCATAAAAAAATATGTTGATTATAGTATTGTATACGGGGGAGCTTCGCCCCCAACCCTCCTGTACACTTTTATGAAAAATACCAAACAAAAAACAATAATTTAGCAAACTCAAAATTGTACTGCAGCTAGTCATCAGAAGGAAATAACCGTTTGAAAACTAACGTGTTCATTACGTGGCGCCTGCGTACTGTAACATACCGCAACGTTGCAACGTGGCAGATTTTTTCAAACCATAACTCGCGTTTCCAAAGAGTGTTTAAGGGGGGATTTTTTTGAAATTTGGTATGTAAGCTCCTGTTGTAAAAATACAGCTTCACGTTTTTTGTGATTTGAAATCAGATAAAAAGACGCGGAGTTGGCATAATTTTGGTTTTTATTAAATACCTCTCCCCCTATGGGTGCAAAATTCTTCAAAGTTGGCCTAGGTAATTAGAGTACCATACCTCAAAAACTGTTGTGCGTAATTTTGATTTTTTTTCAAAAACTTGGGGAGGAGGTGCTAAAATGTCAAAAATTTGGTTTTTGGAGCATAACTCCTCTTCTATGGGACCGAAAAGGTTCAAATTTTGGATTTGGAAGTTGAATACGATTTAAAGAAAATTATTGTTTAAAAATTTTTATATCTCAATTTTGGCATCTCCCTCTCCCAAATTTGGGGCTTTTAAAATCAAAATTTGCCCTTTGCTATGTTTATTGCGTCAAGTGTAGATTAAGAGCTTTCGTTGAAAAAAAAAATCAGCTTCCTAACTACATATAATAGGGACTAAATGAGAACGTCATGAACTTTTTTGCTTGTAGCTGTATGTATATGATACAGTAGATGATGACGTAGATATATAAAAATGAAGTAAACGATGTTTTTCAATTCGTCAATAATGCCAATACTCAAATAGAATTGACTGTGGATTTATAAACTATTATAAACAATTGTAAAATAGTGACAACCCCCCCCCCCCCCC
>QBDW01002131.1:0-36917 GCA_003261595.1 Maconellicoccus hirsutus
TCTATACCAAGAAAAATCCTCTCAACATCTTTACACGCCGAAAACATCACCCTAAAAAAACCAAACCTCCACACAGCAGTCATCCGAAGCCGAATGCGCCTCCCTCCCCTCGCCTTCAGCTACCTTGACACGCACAAAATCAACACTCCGACCACGCGGTCTATGCCGTCTTCGACATCTTACTTCCAACTCCTCAGCATCCAACGTGTGTATAGTACACAACTCATACAAACACAAACACACGATACATATCTGAACAGACAGAGAAAGGAGACCCATACCTGGACGTACCAGACGAAGACAGATCGCAAACAACTCATACCTCGATGAAAATCACCACGATTCGCGCAGCATCGCTCAATGCTTCTACGTTTCACGATTTTGGCCCGCTTGCTTCATCTCTCTGCCTTTGATACACGGTGTGTTTCGCATTAACACAACACGCACACGTCTTCAATCGCAGAGCCATACCCGTCATTCGTCACCATCTCAATGTACCGAGCTACCGACGTCTTCGCGGCGCTCGGCAACCTTCAGTTGAGCCGAACAGAACACCAAATATTGCCCAGAACGATAACCTCTGCGTCGGAGGTTCGCGTGTATCGTATCTGCGACAGACGACGCGACGACTTCGAGAGGCTTCTGCAAGGCGATGCCGATGCCGATGGCGATGGCGTTGGCGTTACTTTAACCACTGATGAACCATTACGAGAACGTGAACACTTTCATCGAAATTTTCTTTTAAACGTTCCAAAAACAAAAACACCCATCGACAGCAGAGACACTTCGAATCATCAACTACGAGTATCGTGCCACTGCGCCAGACACGGCGCAACGTCATCGAATCATGGCTACCTGGGGTAATTCGATACGCCTCGCCACGGTAACAGGACACCGCAATGGACATACTTACACGCACACTACCACACACGTGTAAATCGAACGCGCCGTAAAAATCCACGCGCCGTTGAATATTTTACACGTTTTCGACTCCGGAAAAAAAACACGACGTGTCCGCGAAATCGCAAAATACCGAGAAAAACTCACCTAAAGACACCGATCGATGAACAAAAAAAAAAAATGAAACCGCATCAACATCCGAATAAAAGAACTAACACCGAATAAATACCCCCCCCCGCCCCTTTTTTCCATCAAGTCTCAAAAAACAACGAGAAAAAAAACACCAAAAATCTCGTTCGAAGAATAACTCCTTTAAAATGGTGATAATTTCATCGGTTGGATGAGCTGATGAAAGAGGTGGATGTTGGAGGGGGTGACGTGAAATACAGGTGGATGAGATAAAACCAACTTGTCGTGAGATTACATGAAAATACAAACGATATATCGGCATTCTACAAATTATTCACGCCTCGGAGAAGAATTTGCAAAAAAAAAAAGGCCACAAATCGTTCGCGAACGATTAGTCCATTTCGTTCAGAAAATCCGAGACTTGGAAATGTCGAAAGAGCAAGATTCATTTTTCAAACAAATTAAAAGTAAAATAAGTTTAAAAACTTTGAATTTCGTTCGCGAACCATTCATTTAAAATTTTTCAATTTTGTTGGCGAACAATTCTTTCGAGAACTTTGAATTTAGTTTGCAAACGATTCGTTCAAAACATTTAAAAATCGTTCGCGAACAATTCGTTCGAAAAAATTAATTTTGTTCGCGAACGATTCATTTGAAAAAACTGTTCGATTTTGTTCAAAATCGGCGTGCGTTTGCGAACGATTTATCGAACAAAATTGGTATCTCGATTTGATTGCGGAGTACTTGTCAGAAAAACATTGATCACGTTCACAAACGATCCGTTCAAAAAAAATGTCAACATTGGGAGAAATACGTATATGAAAATTTACCGACGTTTTACGCGAATATTCTTAAAAATTCGATAATTTTCGTTCACGAGCGGACATATCATTCGTATCTTTTATTTCTATCGCGACCTCGAAAGTCGAAACCATTTCCTTGATTTTTGCGAACACAATCTTCGAAAAACTTGCTCCCCTCTTCTACCCGCTACACATCTAGCTCGCTTACGACTCTTTTAAAATCACTTAATACCGTTTTATATCGCATTCAGCGCTTTTATAAAATGAAAAACACTCTCGTCCTCATTCACGTCTCACTGCGAAATAAAACAAAGCGTAGAAAATCCGGCGATTAGTTAAAATCGCGTTAAAAATCCTCTTTTCCTAAACACGACGTAAACGTCTATAAATACTAATTCCGTTTTATATAAATCGAACAGAAAAAAATGATGCAAAAAAAAAAATCAACTCGAACAAGGAAAAAAACTACGTCAAATCGTATTCGACACGTTTAACGAAGCGCTTTACAATCGAACGAATTGAAAAAAAGCGAAAAAACCGCTTTAGCGGTGTTCTCTGTCTCCTTTCATACTATACGCAGTACGCACACACAATGTGTATGTAATATGTATATATATATTTTCAAAAGACTCCAAAAAAAAAAAAACACGCGCAGAGGGGCGGAAAAAAATAACAGCAAAGGAAACCATTTCCTATATCAACTCTCGACACGATTACGACGAAAACGAGAGAACGAGCGCAAAAAAAAGGCCCGAGAAGAATAAACCCCTTTTGCTGCGCTACCCCCCATTGAACACCGCTCGCTCTCGCACAATTACCAAACAAATTCACCGCGTTCGTTTCTCATCCACCCTTCGTATCCTTTTCCTTATTCGAATTAAACAACCTATTTATTCTGTGTTTCTTTTCGCTCGAGCTGGCTTTTTTTTTTCTAATTTCGTCCTTTTCCCATTAACTCCGAGAATTTAGGACTCGTAGTTACGCGTATTCTTTCGTCTGTCTCTTGTCCCCCTTGACCTGCCTCGTCGCGAGGCCATTATATGCACACGAGCGGTTAACACTTTGAAATGGGAAAAAAAACCAAAACACCGACTCGAATAATTTTCAGAGGTTAATTACGAGTACTTCCAGCGTGTACTCGTACAACTCACCCCCGATAATTTCACAAATACGTACACCAAACGAAATATGGCGAAGTTACAACTCGAAGCGAGCGCAAAAAATCCTTCGCACGAGTTGTTTAATTTTAAACGCCTCCGCTAATTGTTTTATTAGCACATCTACCCGCGAAGAACGAGTAATTTATAATGAAAAATGAAAAAAAAAAAAAAAAGTCTGAAGAATCTGCTACGAAAAGCGTCGCCGAGGTAAATGGTATTTCCCATTCGAGTGCACTCGTCCCACACACACAAAGGCCAAAAAAATTCACGATGTTCCTTTAGCTGTTTTTCCTCCTCAGGCGTTTCTCTTTTAGTCGACATCATCGGGGGTGAGGGAGGCGGCGGAGGAGGAGGAGGAGGAGAGGAGGAAAGTCGTTAAGGTTTTTAATTTCCATTGTGTACGGAGGCAAGGCACTCGTACATTACGTACACGAGAGTGAAAAAAAAGCACCAAATAGGGAAAAAACCAGAAAAAAAGTCCCAGCTACCGCGGATTTTTCTGCGCTATTTCGCTGCCGTCTCCTTTTGCTCTTCGCCTCGCCATCTTTTCTATTTTATTCTTTTGAAATTGCGCGCGAGTATTCTCGTGTCGAAGACGAATCGAGTGGAAAAATAAATGGCGCTTAGTGCGGTGTTTTTTCGTCATTTTTCTTCCTACGAGTACATATATACTTTTTACTTTGCCAAGCTCGCGATAAAGACCGAAGGGCGAGTATGGTTTGCCCCTGCCCATATCGACGGTTCCGTTTTCCAAAAACGTAGTAAATCGCGATGGTACATTCGTCCGTTTCGGGAATTGGTTTCCACTTTCTACTCGTATATTCGATCGAAAAATGCACGTGGGACGGTTAATGCAGAATTTGCGATCGCGTTGAAGATGCGTTACGAGTATTCTTGAAATACTCGTAGTATAGCCTAAAATCTATGAAAATTTGTTTTAAAATGCCTAAAATTGTCGGAATGTTGATGCAGTCGAATATAGTTGATTAGGTAATAATTTCTCAAAATTGCACCACAGTTACGCAAAACCCGACTAAATTAATGAAAAATTTGATTAAAATTTCAAAAAAAAAGAACATCAAAAAGTTGCTGGCATATTTTAGAATTGATCAAAATTTGTTTAAAGTTGCGCAAAAATCGTCAAAACATTGTTAAAATTGTTCAATGTTTGCTTAAAATTTCATAAAAACACGTAAAACGTAAAAATACTTAAGCATTGACCAAAATTGGTATCAAAATGCTTAAAATTGCACAAAATAGCCGAAATGTTTGTTGTTAAAATTGCTCAATACAGTTCGACGTTTGCTAAAAACAACACAAAAGTAGTGCAAAATAATTAAATTAGTAAAAAATTTGGTTAAAATTGCGTGAAGTTGTTCAGTATTCGCTCAAAGTTGCACAAAAGAAGAGTAAAATGACTAAATTAGTAAGCAATTACGTTAAAATTGCAAAAAATTGTGAAAATGTTGTAAAAATAGTTTAAAATTGATCAAAATTTGTTCAAAATTTATTAAAATCGCACAAAATTGCTCAA
Organism: Maconellicoccus hirsutus; assembly: GCA_003261595.1. NCBI lineage: Eukaryota > Metazoa > Arthropoda > Insecta > Hemiptera > Pseudococcidae > Maconellicoccus > Maconellicoccus hirsutus. Next base: position 4,527 of record QBDW01002131.1, read on the forward strand.
AAGTGTACATAATAGTTGAACATTTACGTAGTTTTTCGCAATTTGAACCAATTTTTTCACCACTTTAATTGTTTTGCACAACTTTTGCGCAATTTTGAGTAAATATTGAACAATTTTAACAATACTCGTACCTCAATAATTTTTTGCAATTTTAAACAAATTTTGATCGATTTCAAACAATTTTGACAACATTTTAACAGATTTTATGCTACTTTCACCAAATTTTTTACTAATTTATCCATTTTGCACAACTTTCGCGGAATTTGAAGCAATTTAAAACTGATTTTGATCGGTTTTAAACTGTTTTAGCAAAATTTTAACAGTTTTTACGCATCAATAACCAAATTTTTTACCAATTCAATTATTTTACACTTACTTTCGAGCAATTTCGAACAAATACTAAGGCTATTCTTTACCATTTCGCCATGTGGGAGCGAAATGCTATGTCCCGAGCAGCTCCCTATGACCCGCATGTGACTTGGCTCATTTTGATTTTTGAATCATCACGGTATTGATATGATTGATGATAATTGAAAGAACGAATTTGTACATAACTGAACAATGCGCGCTCTATAAATTTTATTGTAGTACCAAAACTATCCAGCGGCCATCTTGAAATATAACCTCCCGCCAACTCCGTTTCTCTAAACTTAGTTACCACTTTTTTACGTAGAAAATGAAAAATTTTCAATTTTTCAATTTTCTTTTCGTGAACCTTTTTCTTACGAGTACAACTATTTTAACACCACTACGGGCCAGATTTTCAATTTTCGTCTTAGGAGCCGAGATGTCACCACTTAAATTTTTCTCTGATCGTTTTTTTTTTTCAACTTTTAAGCAATTTTGAACAAATACCGAATAACTTTGAACAATTTTAACAACATTTTGACAATTTTTAGTTATTTCAAGTATTTTGAATCAATTTAAATGAAACTTTGACAATTTCTACGAATTTTTAGGCGAATCTTTCATTTTTAGCAATAAAAATGCGGAGAAAAATTCGAAAAAGTACAAAACACTGCCTTTTATACTTCTCCGTGATTTCAATTTAAAAAATTCTGTTTAAAATTCAATATAAAAGATATCATTTCATTGGAAGGGGGATGAGGCAGAAGTAGCTTGAGCGGAGGATAGGAAGAGTGCTTCAAAACTCTCTCCACGACAATTTTTCGATACATGACTCCCCTTCCCCTTCCTCTTCCGATTACACGATTATGAGAAATTCACGATAAAATACAAGTTGACATGTCTCGGCGGCCATTCCTTCGAGTTCGTTTCGATGACACTAGTCTTCTCTGCTTTTTTCGGTGCAATACCAATATGTATTACCATTTGAAAGTAAACCCCATCACGTGGGTACTCACTTAAAAAGAAAATCCTGTTCCAGCGACATAAAACGTGAGACACAATTCGAATACGTTGTCGGATCTGGAAGGTAATCCTAACGCTGGTGATCGCTTCTGCTTCTCATTAATGTCGAATATACTTTGAAGACACGATCATAGATTAGATCGAGGCGGTGATTTTCTCCTATACCAAATTCGAATAATCTGTAAACAGAAAAAAAATCGCCAAATTACAACGCAAATTCTTCAATACCCCTTTCACAGATCAACATTTAGTACATATTGCCTAAACATGCCCCTTGCCCTTGGCTCTACACTCTTTCGTGTTAATTCACACACACCACATAGGTAATCGAATCCTCAGACGACTCGTCGTCCACTTGTTACCACCGCCATTTTCCATCCACGGCAACAGCACCACCTAACACCAGCAGACCGCGAAAGTAATCTCTGCCCAGGGGCAAACATCGTAGCCGTAGTGCGTGTTTCACTGTACTGTACTGTATGTGTATCATACAAATAAACGCATCACGACCGAAAAAGAAAAGAAAAGGAGAAAAAAAAAAACAGAATACACGACTCGAACAGCGCTATCCTCTCACACATCGCTTCTTGATACTTCCGCCCCCCGCCCCTCCCCTCCCACCAGCCACCATCACCACCACCACCACCGGTCTCTTGCAGCGATCGTATTATTATCGCGAACAACGGAGAAACTGACGAAAAAAAAGAACAAAAACACAACAACCATTTACGATATTGTATACGTTTCGAAATACATAATACGTAATATAATATATTATACATATACATGTGCAAGTAATACACAAGTACACCGTTTAATATTCTCTTAACGCATCGACCAAAAAAGTTGAAAGAAACAAAAAACACAAAAAATAAAAACGACAAGAAAACGATAATACTCTTACGTAGGTAGGTAATAGGTATAGGTACTTCGGTGAGCCGTATATGTACGAGTATTACGTCTTTTTTAGTCTTTTGTCGCCACCTTTTTGCCACCACCGAATACCGACGAGCGAAATGCTTTTTTATTTACAAACGAGTATACGTATTTTACAATTTTATGCGTCGAAAAATATCGAAGACGCGTCGAAAGAACTTTCAAACGGCCAATAACGTCTTCGATTATGTCGCAGATGGGCATAGCTCGAATGATGTTATGTTGGGATTTGCCCTTTGAAATGTATACATCTTCGGCCCCCAAAAACTTTTGTCGTCGCTGTGCACTGATAGGTAAAGGTATCCGTAAACGCGACGACGCGACGTCCAAAAGCGAATGAATGAAGCGTAGACCACGCCTCTTATTTTAACGGTTTATTAATTAAATACGAAATGAACCGCGACGACATCGCAAATTCACAGTACGGACGAAAACACGACGAAAAATTACAAACAATCGACGACCAGAGGTCCAGAGCACGGGGGAGGGGTCAACGACAGCGCGTCGCAGAACGACGTAAAATTCCATTAATCAATTCCTTCTCTTTTTCTGCTTTTTTACGACTGCGACTCTTTCTAAAAATCTTTTCACGTCGTTACGTTTAGTTTTTTCTCGTTTTATGGTTTTGCGATACGCCCCGCGTCGCAGTAATTAATTAAGTACCGAGAATGAGAAATCCGCTCCTTCGATGTGTCATTGGGTCTAGAATAAACATCTACGATGGGCGTTCTAATTCCTCCGCGTGTTCCGCATCGAGAATTCGCGAATTCGCACGCGTACAAAAAACACGTGTAAATGTACCCTGCTACCCACACACCCACCCCCACCCCCCGGGGCAGTTACCAAGTGCAACAAGGTAACCAGAACCACGGTTTCCAATGAGCAATTGACGTCCAAGTTCAAGACTTGGTATTCGTTCGCGAACGCTAATCGTTCGTTCATTTCGAGACGTGTACGATTGATTCGCGAACCACAAATCGATTTTAAATCGATCGTCGATTTACCGATATCGTTCGCGAGCGATTTTAAAACGTCGTTGAATCACACGTTCGTACAACTTTTTATAATGCTTATCCAAAGTATAAAACGGTCTGAAGGCGTCAACTCCACCTTCAACAGCGTTATCATCTGAAATACTCGTACCAAAGTAAGGCGAAATGTTGAAATTTCTAAATGCTACAAGAAATGTCGTAGATACAAAAATCGCGCGCATGCTGACTTCACCCTCGATTTAAGCTTGGCATTTTAGCGCGCAGAAAAAAATTACTTGAAAACTTGGAACCATTCGACTACTCGTACGAGTACAAGGTAAGAAGGTACAACGCCCACGAAACTCTATTTTCGCTAGTTCATCGTGCGCTATTACTCGTACCTCGATATATTTCAGAGACCGCCAAAGCGCCTCCTGGTTCGCGAACCATATATGTATTATGTACCAACACCTGAATACCGACGATTACGTATTTCGAACTAAACTCCGCTTAACTACGCCATTTACTCGTCATATCTACGTTCTGCGTTCAACGTTCAACGCTCAACGCGAAGACAGCATGCATACGAGTACTCCGAAGATGATTTATATGCCGCAGACGTGAACGGAAAACAAATAGCGACTTTAGCTCGGTAACAAGTTACAACGCCCTAAAACGACAAAACGCGTTAAACAGCGCGATGTCGGGATGCCGGGATGCCGGGATGCCGGAGCTGAGCCTTGGCGGCGGTAGCCGCTTAAACGACATTATCCGATTAGTATAGCTTATTTATTTTACCCGAACACCACGAACTCGTAGACGAATATACGAGCTCGTGAAGTAGCCAATAGGTACACATCGGAACCTCCACAAACACTCCTCTCCTCCGGGCACCGGTTGGCGGACGCGTAAACCACTACCATTACGCGTACCTTCTACCTTGTAACATACTGTAGGTATACGGCGGCGTTGTTTTTTAATCCTCTCGTTTACTAAACAGAAACAGGCTATAAATCGCCGGTTTCTGCGCTACGACCAACAGACAAAGAGACACGCACGCACACTACGTTCTCGAGTCGCAATCGCGAAACCACGACCAAACCAAGCCTCGCTCGGTCTTTGGCGAGTCTCGGCCAACTGGCCAACAAGGGACGCGGAGACGGCGTAATTTACCGTGTCGTGTATGCGTAGCGTATTACACCATCGTTATCATAATACATAATACTACGACTACGATTACGAGTACGACTACGAGTACGCGATACGACGCTTTTTATAGCGAGTATTATTACGTTAAGATCATCTTTCCCTTTCTCTCTCTCTCTCTCTCTCTCTTTTTTGTATTCCATCGTACTTCTTCTGCGAGCCGCGAAATACACGCACGTTTTATCGCCGAGCCGGCTATTTGGCCCTTTTCGTCGCGTATTCGGTTTCCTCTCTTCGGTATATACTCGTACGAGTATTACATACTTCGTACGCTGCACACCAGGCTAGGTAACGCTATCGTTCGACGATAATGCTCATTTCCACGATGCCAGCTCGAGCGAAGATGCCGCGGATGCTGCAGCGAACGGTTTACCAGAGTCGATATGTAGTTTCTTTCGATGTGGTATCCTTATCGGATGCTTCGATATCCGTATTATATCGTATCAACTGAAGAGTCCGAAATGCAATACAAACGTACGCGAAAAACACTATTCCACTGAAACGGATCGATAAAAAGTAGAATGTCGGAATCGTTCACGAACGACTTCCTTGCAACAAGACATTCACAAAAATTTTGCATCGAACGAGTATTAGTGAACGACTTCTCTTTGAAAAAATATTCACAACTTATAAACAAAACAAATCGTTCGCAAACGATTTACGCATCCCATTCTTTAGGGGAACTAATCCTGATGAACGACGCGTTTGCAAACGATTCGCATATAAAAAGAACACTTGGTTCACGTATCCATCCAGAACACCTCTAAACGAAAGACAGATTTCAACGAGAAACGAGCCGCCACGGTACACTGACATCATTCGCGAACGTTTTCGAAACCCGATTTACTCTCGAACAAAAATTCAGATTATTAACAACAGACAAATCCTGAACATACTGACTAATACATACAACTTCATAAAATCGCTCGTGAACGAGTCAACAGTGGAATCGTACTCCAACATTTGCGCAAAAACGGAGTACTACATACGTCTGCTGATTCTGCCGACTGAACGAATTCCAAAGGTCGATTTTCCAACATAAACATAAGACACCGTTCGATCGAGTCATTCGCAAACGAATCACTTCGAAAAAACTATTTCGATCATTTAGACTAAAAAAACGAATAAATCCCTGAAATAATACAAAGTCGTTCGCGAACGATTTACAACCTAATCGTACGCATATTTTCGTTACAAAATACAAAACCACCACTACGACGATGTTTCACTTCTTCTAAAATCACGGTTTTCGTAGAATTCGTTCGCGAATGATTCACACCGAGTAAATAAAAACCTTCTCCGAGGGAAGAGAGGTAGAGACACCGTTCGTCGCACTTCGCAAACACATGTTACGCTAAAATGGACGAGTACGAGCAAACACGAAAAGGCGGATTTCGGTGAACGTGATACTTAGACGTACAAAGGCAGGCGGGCGGGCGTGTATTTACGTCTATGTACGCGTGTGTGGTACTCACTACTCACTAGACGCTACTTAGCACACCGGTACACTCGTATGTACGTACTGTCGTACTACGTAGACCAAGTTGATAATTGATATACACGCGCGTATTACAACGCTATTACGTTATTATGAGGTTTCTTAAATGGCTTTATTTGCCGCCATCGAGCTGCTCGTTTCGTGGCATGTTTTACACGTCGTCGTCATCCTCTATCGTATTTCCAGGCGAAACGTCACAACGTCACCATCGGCGTTGTCAACATTTGGTTTTGGCAAGGCGGCAGACGAGGGTATCAGCGTTCAGCATGCGCCGTCACTCATCGAATAACGAACGTGAGCTGAAGGCATGCTCGTGGATTCACTGCAAGTGGAAAGTGGAAACAGCACATGAGTGCTTTGCGGTCGTGATTGCGATATCTACTTCACGAGACCTGCTACGTAGACTTGAGAGAAAACGTTTTCGTGGCTTTTCAGGTTGTTTTCCGAACTGAAAGAGAGGCGAATGCTCCAAACTGAATATCTGCTACGACCAAAATTGTAGAGATGAAATTTTCGAGTGACGATGCGAGTTCCAAGGACGCTGAGCTTGGTTCTCGCTTCTTCTATTCCATGTACAGCTGCAGTCTCGTCTTGGGACTCTTTTTCAGCACATCCATCTTTTTCAACGGATGTATCCAACTCTTCGAGTGAAATAATCACTATAAATGTCCGTCTAGCACTCTATTCCAGGAACAATCCACCTCATGCCAATCTTTCGACAATCGTTGCTGCTTCGGCCCTCTCCGCAGGACATTTCCACTCACTGGATTGCCACCGGAAATCCATCTTACAACAAAAAACTCGAAAAAGAAACAACCACCGTGCACACCGCACTCGTTCGACGACTACGATAATCCAACAACTTCTGGGTAATCGGGACGATTACATATACGTATGAAATTAATATGATCGCGCGGCGGCCGCTTCAATTCGCCAGAGGAGGGATACACGAGCACGGCAGCACTCGTTGATGAAATTTTCTTGTGTACTTTCGTTTATTATCGTTTCAAGGTTACTCGGCTATCATTTCGGGGCGATTTTACAATGTGTGGTTATCTCGTGAGGCGAATTCACCGGGTAAAATCTACATCGACGAGAGCGATCGATAACGAAAATAGATTCTCGCGTAGTAACAAGTAATTTATACGACAGATCCGCCACCGATGAGCGAATTCATACGTCGCGTAATTAATTTCCGCTAAACCGTGAAATCGTTAAAACTACGAAGAAGGAAAAAAGCGAAACGAGTAACGCGATGGCGTATAGCATCGTGCCGCCGAAGCAATAAATTCACCGAGGTGTCGGTAAATTGCGAAAAAATTCGCCATACTGCGGTATTCGATTAGCTGAAATGAATTACCGTAGAATCAATGTGGCGTATATCATCGGATGAGCCCATTAAGTAAACAAACCCCGTATAACGTTTTTCGGTAACCGATGGACGAACGTTTAAATGACGCTAATATCGATAAAATTGATTCGTTATGTTGACAATAAACACGCCTAAAGTAATTAAAACACGAATCGTAAACAGTATTCTACCTTGCGTGAGTTACAACCAAATCCCCACATAGGCTAAAAACTACATAAAGATTAACATCGATTCGGCCATAATTACCGTCAATCGAAGAAGCTACCGTTTATATACGATATATACAGTAAAATGTCACTCAACCAAAGGCAAAACTAGACGAAAATAACACTTACTCGGTATATAAGCTGACTGTATACACGAAACACATTAACGTATTGTATCTCGAACTTCTTAAGTTTATACACAAACAATGAACCAACAAAATAAACCAAACGAGTAAAAAACAACCAATTCGCGCAAATAACCAAACACCGCCGATTAAAACTTACGAGCGAATTACCACATACATTATCAACACTATTAACAACGAAAAAAGCAATAAAGTGATGTCGGAAAATACATATTTTATAAATTAAACAAAGGAATGGCAGTCGAAATAAACACTATTCACGTTCGATGCAAAACGTTACAAAAGCCAGAACTATAGCGAAAAATGAAACTTTTAAATGAAACACCAATGTACGCACTAATTAAACACCACTTAAAACTTTTTCTCTATTATTTATTTATTTTTTTGTTCGAATAAAGAAATTATAACAACACCACCTAAACGTTGGTAAGTAGATGTGCAAAATTGGTAATTTTTACGAAAACGGAATTTATTTTTAACATCGTAGCTATTACGATTCGTTCAATTCATCCCAAAACTACGGCTTCGAATAACAAAACGACGACGAATTTAGATTTACCCGTGGTCGAGTCAAGAAAACTGTTCGAACGGTGATGTAAATTTAACGTGAGCTCAAAAAGACGCAAGCTGTAACCAGGTTATTAAGTAGGTAAATAAAATTCCTAGAATGCGCGACAATTCGCCGAAAATCACGTTTCCGTATACTTTTCATTATTATATTTTCGTTTCAACTATTTTCTTCGCTATTTTTAAGGAAATGATTGGATTTCGTTGATAATAAAACAGAATAAATATCATCATAATATTTCCTGTCAAGTTGAAAACAACATGCAACGTTGAACCTTGTCATCAACATTCTGCTATATCTCCAAATATTGATTAAAACTCGTGTAAGAAATAGAAAGAAAATGATAAACTTTTCTGTACCAGCTTCGTTCCACAACGCGAATTATACTAAGATAAATAAGCAAACGTTACCTTCATTAGAACCTATAAAGCAAACGAGAAAAAAGAAAACACAAACGATGAATTAAAACTATATTCGATAATCACATAACCATATGCTAACTTAGAAAAATATAACAATAACTGATACACGAAATAAACTAATTAAATAAAAAATAAAATTCTCACATGAAATCGTCGTATTCGTCGATCGTATACGCTGAATATTCGTCGTACACCTGTAACATGACGACATGTCAAAAACGGAAAACAAACGTATCAAAAACAAATACATAGGTAGAGGTACAAATACCATATCATTCTGTTCAACTCTAATTTTAGCTTTGCCTTTGCCTTTTGTTTTCTTGGTTTTCTCTGATTTCTCAACTTTGACTTTTTCGTTGTACAAACTATCCATGTTCATCTTGAGTTTCTTCAGTTTATTCGAATTCACTGTAAACATAACTCGCATGATTATTCATTCGGCGAATTGAATAACAAAACAACTTACTATCAGCGCACATATCCTTGAAGAATTCATCGAGGAAATCGACAAAATGATCGGATTTCTTAAAAGATAGTATTTTCTTGCACAATGCATCTTTGAAAATTCCGAATTCTTCTTCGGTAGTTGGATTGAATCCATCAAGGAAACCAGAATCTCCTTCTAAACCTAATTCACACGCATTACATATCGGGTAAAAAAGATAAGTCATGTTGAAAATTGCAAATACCTAATGTATCTCTGGCATCTTCTAGATCAACTTCTTCTAATAATTTTTGACGCCTAAGCTTCTCGGCTTGTATTTCTTCCGGAGTCATGTTCGTTGTATCGATATCCTTCTCGAGTTCGCTACGTAACTTCGACTTCCTTTCGCGTTCTTTTCGCTGTTAATTTGAAACAAATTATACATCGAACGTAAACATTAGATGAAAAGATATAATACCTCTCGTTCTTCGATCGCTTCTTCCAATCTGGACTTGGGTTTTTTTGACTGAGCGCTTTGCCTCCTTTGAGAATCATCTTTTCTCGTATCTTCATCGTCTTCCCAATTATCCTAAGATGAAAGTAGGTTCGATAAAGTAACAAGATTTTGTACACGAACATTGTAAGTAATTATAGTACGAACTTTTATATTATCATCTTCGTCTTCCCCGTCCCATTTGTTATTGACGGATGACGCAATCGGTTTAGGTTCGAAATTCTCTGAATCTATAGAATAAGCGTAAATTACGCTCAGAATCTACTAAATGATGACAAACAAGTATATTGGGGCGTACTTACCCCAATCCATGTTAATTTTCAAATATTCACGAAAAATATGTTGAAGCTATTGCACGATGTTGAATACAAATTATGAGCTTTGAATTTAATAAGTTTCAATCCTCTATGATTATTAACGGACTTGAAATTAATCATAACTATAAAAGGAGACTTAATTAACGCGAATATTTCGTGACAACGTTAAACGGATACTTTATTTTCAGATTCAGAATTAAAACGTCAGAAATTCTGGAAGTTATCACGTTTTGTTTTTTTTTTTTTTCATTTCCACGATTGTACTTTGACGTCAACGAACAAGAACGATCATATTTTATCTTTTATGCGGTGACGTCATTGAAGGCGCAAAAAGAAATAGGTAAACTACCTATTACTTCTTTTTATCTTGTTTTTAGCCAAAAAATATCAGAGAATCGGAGAATCCTGCCCTATCCTGCCATAATTTATATTTTAAAATTGAAAACATTGATTTTTTTCAATTTTAAATAGAAAAATTCTCATTCGAACATTAACTGAATTTACATCATTCCTCACGAAGTTTAAATTATCTTCCAACGTAAAAATTTTTCAGATACATTTTCAACGTAACTCAATACATAAATAAACCACGTATTAATTACATCGTCGACAAAACAAACGATAAAATCAAATTATAAATCTTCGGCATTACAATTTATGTATAAATACACCACGTAAACTAATACATATAAATAATCCATAAAAGCAACGTACATTTAACTTATCACAGTGAAATTACACGATACATTTCGTATCCGTTGTTATAAGTATTTCGCGACATAAAAAATAAATTTAATGGAAAACTCGAATAAGAACCACCTCTAACCTGCTACTATTTGGCGAGACTATTAAAAAAAGGAACAGAGCGAATATGTACATAAAATAGAGAATAATTTACTGAACGAGGACGACTCTTAAAAAAGAAAACAGGCAACGGGTGTAAACGAGGATACGAAAAAGAATAAATATACGTTTTAAATACAACGTCGAAGATTTACAATTTATTGCGATCGATTAAGAGAACAGATAAAAATAACAACTACCTCCATTCGTAAGTATTTTAAAAAATACACAAATTAATGAAAAAATTATATAATATTTGAATCTTTATCGCTCTTCGAGTATAAGCGTTTCTTGCGGAAACATTTTCAATTCTTCTAATGTACTTTCCGGATTCATCGACGTAACCTAAATTCAATAAAAAATCAGAAATTCCATACGTAGTTTTAAAACATCCAATACTTACGTCTTTTCTTGGGAAACTAGCGATTAACTTATACTCCGCGGGATCATATCCACGAACAACTAGAAAATCCAATAACAACTGCGAAAAAAATCACGAAAATATTACCCCGCTCTAGATAACACGTCGGATACGCAGAAAAAATAACCTGTAATGTATCTGTGATCTTGAACCTTCGTTCCAAAAACTGATTCTGTTGTACTCTGATCCTTATCTTGGTTAATCCTTCGCTTCCTTCTTCCGGTTCCGGTGGTAACTTCGATTCTAACGCGCGTCTGTGAGCCTATATACAAAATATTGTGGGATTTAAACAATCATGAAACCGGGGAAGTGCAACGTACTTCTTTTTTAGCGGTTTCTTGTTGTTTGGCCAACTCGACTTTCTGTTGCTCTTCTAATTCCAACTGCTCTTGTTTACGTTTAGCTTCGAATTTCGCTCTGTGACATTCAAAGGCGTTAATTTCGAGAGGATTTGATGAAAAGGAGTAAACTTTACCTGTCAACTTCCAACGACTCTTGATACGCTTGATCCTGCTCGACTTTAATCATCTCTCTGGCAGCGCGTTGTTCTTCCTCTTTACATTCGGTTATTTGTTGCTCGGAAAACATATCCACAGTTTGTATTAAAGAAGATAGAAGTTCGTTCAAGTCGACATTACCTACAAGATGAATATCTCAATGAGGATATCCTCAACAAAAGTGGAATTTCAAATACGAACCATGAATAACAGATAATATCTCTGTGTTCCTTCTAACTCTGGTAATAATCAATATAATAGGATATTTCTCCGTTTTCATGCTCCTCACCGTATGAGCAGCCATTGAGCCCAAGACGTTGTATAAAGTACGCTGTAAACTGTGGACAAAAAAAGGATGAGTTTTTTGCTACTGTGAGTTAACGTCGAAATTGCAGCACACATACAATGCTTTATTTGTTTCTAACGTAACATCCCATCCCCAAACGATGAAGTGTTCGGCGAGATATTGTAGAACTGATTCAAAACACAATAACTGACTACAGAACACATTGGTTAAGACGCTATCGTTATGATGTAAATAAACGGCTAGTAATTTTCTCTGTGGAAATCAGACAAAAATACGAAATCAGAAACCGAACGAAACAGAGCTCAATTTTCCACCAAGTTCGAAACAATGATCTTACATCTTTGGCCGGTTTGAAACAGGCTTCTTTAAACGCTTGATCTAAAGTACCAGGGAAGAAATCCGGATGCGCGGCGCCGTATCTTTCTTGGAACGACACTGAGAATTGTATACTTCCCATTGTTTCGCTTTCGATTTCAGCAGGTACTGCAAAAAACTCACCCATGAATACGTCATCTTTCGCAACATCTCGTAGGACTTTACCTAATGAACATGAGCAATTTTTCGACGTGAAATCTTCTTCGAATAAATCATCGGCGATCACACTTTGCATATCTTCATCTTCATTGGACGAATATGACGTATCGGTATCTGAATCCGGAGTGGAAATCTACACGAAAATAAACCATAACATTCGCAACATTTCATTTACACTTCAAAAGATCATACTCTGTTGTAACGTTTCTTTTTATCATGCCGTCCTTGAGACACCATAACCGGAGCAGCTCTGAATGATAAATCGTGTTGAGGAGTGTTTAATCCTAACTGACCCAGCATAAGATCATCGCTGGTACACGATTGCGGCCACCCGCACCAAATCTGTTGACTGACTGGAATATCCGATTTGTTGAACATGTCTTGCTTAACGTCTAACACTTTCTTTGTACCAGAATGATAAACGGTGTAATCTTTGTGATGTATTTCGTCAAATATATGCAACTTGAATTTCCCTTCGTCCACAGAACTACGCCAGAAAAAGAAACCATTAAATATTCGCTAATTTCTCGCTAAAGATAGAAAAGCACTAACTTGTTAGAATCATGAATCCCATTAACCGCTTTATTCGAATTACGAGCTACTTCTTCGTACGAAACTGATAATTGAACGGGAGAAACAAGGGAAAGGTTTTTCAATTTCACGTCGTCTTTTTCAGGCTGCGGACCAGGCCATCCTGTAATTATTTGCTGGCATTTCGGTGCGTTCCATTTAGCGAGAATGGCAGTTTTCAAGTGGTCTATATGAAATTATAATTTCACATCTGTTCCGCGACTCTGTTTCCACATCGATAATCGATACTCACCAACGGTGTCGTTTTCCGTCAACAAAACGCTCTCGGTGGTATCCAAATTGTGATTATAAATATTAAACGTAATGCGCATATTAGACGTCGAAGCTGCGCTAAAGTAATCATCGCTAATTGATGGGTTATTCGGAAACGAAGCTTGATTAGAGATGTCGTTCATATGAACATCGTTCGAATCCACCTCCGAAGGTAACTTCTGCGTTTCTCCTGGTACCAATGCTTGAATAGCTTTCTATAAATTCGCCAATAAAACGCTATTACATATAAATATGTATATATATATATATATGACGCGTAATCGAAAAAAAAAATTGCATTATACCATCAAATCCCAGCCCGCTTGTTCTAAATAATGCTTGGCTGTGTCGTCATCTGAGATTCCAGTGCATGACTGTAATCATAACAAATTCACACATAATTACACATTGACATAGATTCGACTTTCGAACGAGCCCCGAGATAATTTTCAAATGTCCGATACGTTATTAATTGAACGAAATAAATGTCGATTTTGTAAAAAAGATAAAACAACGATATTGCGTAGATCAATCAATACGCGAGTGGAAATAACCATGATTAGGCGTTATTGAATTTTTTTCTCAAGCCACATAACGACAACTTACCTTTAATGCATCTACCATCTGATCATGATTAGACATTTTTTATTACTTGGGATTTGGACGACAATCAATCATGAATAAGTAAAGAAGCAACGTAACGCGAAATTTTGACTTTTATTACGATTTTTCTTAAATTTCATCTACAAAACGCTACCATGATACAAACGATAACGAAAACAAAGGCATCTCTACTAAAAAAGTTACCAGAACACAAAGCACAAAAGAAACAAAATTTACAGTGATGTGAATTAACGTGAGAAAAAATTTCACATCGATTACATTATTTATTTTTTCAAAATGGTACCGCTGCATAATACTTATTTTTGCGATTACGCGGTAAAATACCGTAATAACGAAACCGCTTATAGTTGGCAACGCTGCGACGCGGTATTTTCCGTATACAAAACAACAACGGAAAAATAAATAATTTTTATTTTTGGCGAAAATTACTGAATTTAGGTTAACTTGACTTTTAAATTATAAAAAAAAACGCATTCAAAACGATCTCCAATCCTCCGCAACATTCATTCAAAACATGTTTTGAAATAAAATGAACAAGTTCGCTTCAAAAGTAATAAAAACGGTAAGAACATTTTGATCTCATATCACCTTGATACTCACTTGTATTCTCACAGTTTTTATTTTTCGTGACCATAATTACCTGGTGGTACGTCCTCGAAACGGCCAAATTCCTCCGTACAGCTCAGTGCGACCGATCGACATAAAATGGCGTTCGCGGATACAGCTGCGTTTCAAGTACAAGTAAGCGTGTAAACCCCAATCCACCAAACTCCGCTAATACGATCGCTTCGATGCAGGAAAAATTAAAATCATTATTCAGTCTCGTACAAGACATCGAGAAGGAACGAATGAATAACGAGATGATGATGAACAACATAACGAAAACTCACGACAAGGTAACCTCAGACGGTCGAATTACTCCTTATTATCAGGTACACTTCAAATCGCGACGTATATACAACTTCCCGAATTTATTTTCCAATTGCATTGTAGCAAAAACTCAAAGGATTATATTCGAACGCGATAATCGAAGCTGAAAAAGAAGAGGACGCGATACGTAAAGCGTTAAATAAAATCAACGAAATACGAACCATTCGTCATGAACGAAGAATCATGGTAATTTCAACCCTACTCATGCATATTTACAACCGCACTGACGATTTATTCGCTTACAGGCGAGGAATACCGGCAATAAAGATACATTTAGAAGAGGTGCTCATATGAAATTACTACAAATCTCCGCTCAAACTTTGCCTCTTTGGGTTAGCAAAATTGGCGAAAAGCCTCCTCCTCTGTGCGCCGCCATTCCAGCCGAACCTAATTACATAGCAAAGGTAAAACCTTCAACCAAAATTGCTCATATTGAAACGATAATCATTACGTTTAGCCAGGAGACATGGTCGCGGCATTAGTCAAAGGAATCGAAGAAGAAGAGAATTGGATCTTGGCCGAAGTGGTATTATATAACTCTGTAATAAGTAAATACGAGGTAGATGACATTGACGAGGTTCAAAAAGAACGTCACACCTTAAGCCGACGCCGAGTCATACCTTTGCCTTTAATGCGAGCCAATCCCGAAACCGAGCCCGAAGCTTTATTCGCTAAAGGTTCGGTAGGTGAGTGGAAGTACGCCCGTTGCACTCTCCGGCTGCCTAAATTTAATACAATCTCCTTACAGTGATGGCTTTGTATCCTCAAACCACTTGTTTCTACAAAGCAGTCGTTAACCAGTTACCATTCACCGCTCAGGACGACTACGAAGTGCTATTCGAAGATTCTTCCTACGCTGATGGATTCGCACCTCCATTGCCTGTCGCTCAAAGATACGTAATCGCGTACAAAGATCATAAAAAGAGTACTAAATTCAACAGTCTCGTGTCTTGAAACCCCAATCAAAATATTACGAGCCCACGGGCTTAATTGGTTGCGCAGATAATACGAGATTTTTAAGCATAGTGCTCTCGTTTTTTTTCTTCTTTTTTAATCAATTGTTATTTTTTACACTGAGCTTTGTTATTCCTGTGATTTTATTTGGTACAATTTCACGTAATCTTTATACACGAATATATTCATTTTTGCATTCACTTTTTTCTTTCATTTCAAACGAGTTTCATTTAGAAAAAAAAAGAAATCATCGCCGGCAAAAAACATTTCTCGGACTTGTTTACATATAAACAAATCAAATTTGGAACGTTTTAATTCACGTTAAAACTATCATCTTACAAACATAGTTACCTAATGATAAATAAAAACTCTTAACACATAACGCAATTTACAACAGACTTTGTAATCGTAGGAATATTACTCGAATTTTTATATATAAGAATCCTTCGATCGTATCCATTTTCCGTGCAAGTCCATCGTAATCGGCAACCACCACACAAATCGTATGACTCATCATTGCTATAGAACTTCAAGACAGAAAATAAAGGGAAAATTCTACGCGAACGGTAAAGTATTGTGTAGGAGGAAGGCGGAGTAGGGGGTATGTTCCCAAATACCACGGCGTCTTTGACAATAAACCGGGTACAGAAACATCAAAAATACGGATAATACATATATTCGGGAAAAAGAATAGAAAAAATTAACGGAGGGGTTCAAGATGGACGAACTGCGTTTCTTGCTCGTAATTTAATATTCCCGCGCGTAGTCATTTCACGTTTTAATACGGGAAAAATGCAGCTCGGCGGAGTGCGCTAAAACGCCAAAGTACGAGTTAAAACTCGAACTAAACATACATAAAAAAAGTCGAACTTACCGTCCCCTTCGTGGAGGTCTGTATCCGCCGTACATGTAATTATTAGCACCTCTGTACCCTCTACTCCGCATTCCTCTTGCTCTATACATTGGACCGCCGCGATTCGTTGTACTTAAACCAGGACGATTTGTTCGCTTTGGGTTTACCTAAATAAAAGGCATAAGTGAGCGTGGATATTGACCTAATGATTACATTCATACTTTTATCTGTCTGCCTCGGAATAATGATTCATCCATCGCCATCGCCATCGTAACAGATTCTTTATCGGTGAATTCAATGTACGCGAAACCTTTCGGATGACCGTCAAATTTATTGCATAAAATAGTAACTCTATTAACGGAACCGCAACCATGAAAATGCGCTTCTAATTCTTCGGCAGTTGCGCCATAATCTACCTACAAATATATCGATTCGTCGGATAATTTGATCATTAAATATACGAAGTTACTGTACTTACATTTCCGACGTAAATCGAACGATTGTCAGCTTCTATTTTCGCATCTGCCGATGAAACTGTATTGGCTAATTGCAATACATCAAACATCAAATAGTGTAAAAATATAGACACTTGATAAGATTTCATACTTACTCGATGCTGAGGTAGATGTAGCTGTAGTAACATTACTAGTAGACGTAGTACCAGTCGTCATTCTATGATCTACTTCGGTTTGTAACATTTTTAATTTATTAGCTTCCTCTTCCATTTCCTGTACGCGCGCTCGTATCGTTTCCAGTTCCTGACATTAAGAAGGGTGTAATAAAAACGAAGACATTTCGATAATAAGTACAAATTCGGCATCATACTTCGGCGGATTTCGGTTCGCCATCGGCGCCGTTCAAGATATCATTAGCGTCTAGATCTTCCTGACCGTTCAATATGTTTTCACCGTCAAACGCATCGTCTTCGCCTAACAACTGTTCTTCGTCAGCCATCATGTCCCGATCTAGACATAAGATCAATTTAGGACTTGGATGTCATCAAAGAACAAATCTCATAATTTCGTTGAGACAACGTATACAAATTTACATACAATCGACCATACGAGCTACGATGTGAATCGAGCGTCGGTCAAAAAACACATCGTAAGATATGAAGTATATCAACAAAGAGATCTTACCTTCGAAGTATTCTTCTGTCATGATTGAAAATATAAGCGTAATAACTCGAAGAAACAATTGGTAACGAAGTTAAACAAACAAAATGTGGTGGAATAAATAAACGTTACTTTACGACAGAAGTTGTACGCTGAAGTATCATTATTCAAAGTAAACCTTCAGCATCCAAAACGCCGCCATGAAACGGTTGCAAACGAATTATGTCAAAACTCGGAGAGACTTGGAATCACACAAATCGACGTTCTTAACGAAATTAATTAATAAATCTTGATCAATTATGCCACAAGTTAAAAATTCTCCAATTGTTAGCTTTTTCCGAAAGAAGCAAAGCCTCCGAAACCGGTAGGATACATCCAGGAAAGGAGTATCTTACTGCGACGATCCTCAGGTTGTCCAATCAAGCGTCAGACGAGGCGCTCACACGAGGAAAATAAAAACTCACGAGCCTCACGAGCTGGGAGCTGGCTTTGAGGTAGGCTATGATTGGTCGATTTTACAACAGCGAGGTTCTTTCATAAAAATATTAAATTTCGTTCGTTCCGCTTACAGCGAAACTGCTGCCGATTTATGATACCATAACTTATCGGTGTTTATCATTTTCTCCTTCCTCCACCACAGGTGTATTCCGCTAAAAAAACAAAATTCGTAATTATCAAAAAATTGAGTTTTTCTAAAATTTCCGGCAAATCTTCCTATATTTGACTTGGAATTAATTTCGAATTAAATGAAATATATTCCTTATTTTCCTCAAGTTATTAAACCAATTTACCAATGCAGATGATTCTCCATCTAAAACTTCCTTCGAATTACGCATTCGTGCACTGAAAATTCTCAAAATGCACGCATCTTGTACCATTTGCGGCGATATATTCACCGGTATTCATCCAGAAGAAATACGGACTACACAATGTGGTCACATGTTCCATCATCAATGCTTACAAGAATGGATAAACAGGTACTTGTAAACTATTCGTTGATATTCCTTCATAATTCACCTCCTCTTTTTACCTTAGATCCAAATCATGTCCACAATGTCGTTCAAAAGTGAACGAAAAAACTATCATAAAGTTATATTTCCAATTAAGCTCGTACCCAACACAAGACAGCGGCACGTTGGAGAATACCGTTGAAAACTTGAAATTTCAATTAAAAATGAAAGAAATGGAAGTGAACAAAGTAACCGAAGAGAGTACAAAAATGAAAGATCAAGTCGCCGGCTTAAAGTACGTGTTAATAAGTCAATAACACGCTGGAAATTTTACTACAATTTTTATCATACAGGCAAATAGTCATGGAAGCCGAAGAAAAAAACCGCAACAGCGGATCGGAAATCCGTACCTTGAAAGATAAAATAAAGGTGCTAAATCTTCGAGTAAAATCCATCATGGAAGAGAAATTACGCGCCGACGAATTACAAAAAGAAGTCAACAAATACTCCAAGTAAATACGCTTACATTACCTTCTATTTACACTATTTTCAAACCTAAATATCTCCAGTATAGACAAAATCCTCAACGGTTCAGCCGCCGACGCAGCTGAAGCAATAGCTCTAATGAAAGATGGAAACAATCCTGAAATATTATGTACACTTATTGCAACTCTCAGACGGTACGTACATTTTCATAAACAACTCTAAGTATCCACCCCACTAACTCGTTTTCTTTGCGCAGGGAAACACAAGCTTACAAAGTAAAATCACAAGATCTCCAGAACCTATTAAAATTCAAAGAATCCAAGTTATCATCGGCACTAGCTGAGATTAGTAACCTAGAGAAACAAATCTCGATACTTAATCGAACTCTGACGTAAGTTACACCACAATACTTTCATTCATTCTTCTCTAACTTCACAATTCACGCAGAAAAGTAAAAGAAGATCTTGCCAGCACTGAAAAAGAAAACGAAAATTTAAAAGAGAACTGCGCAAAATTAACGACATCTTTACAACAACGTCCCAGTGCAAGTATTCGCGACCTAGATCTTCGCAGAATCAACGAATACCCGATTCCAGACAATTTAGATAAATCTTCGGTACGTAACCATCATTCTTCGATCTCTGCAACATATCT
Organism: Maconellicoccus hirsutus; assembly: GCA_003261595.1. Classification (NCBI taxonomy): domain Eukaryota; kingdom Metazoa; phylum Arthropoda; class Insecta; order Hemiptera; family Pseudococcidae; genus Maconellicoccus; species Maconellicoccus hirsutus. Next base: position 24,489 of record QBDW01002131.1, read on the forward strand.
AATTTCAATATACTTCACAGACAAGCTTAGATAAATCAACACCCAGCACGTCAGCTGTACCTTCGCCCATAACTCCGACTAAACTCAACACCTTAAAGGATTCCAGGCAAAGATTCATGTTAAATAAACGTCGCCTCCCGCCGAGTACCTCGTCGGAGCCTCTACCCTGTTACGACGGCCTAGGTGGACACCTCAAAGAAGAAGTCCCTCTTACAGACAGAGCTACCTTGTTGCAAGCCATCGAAAGACGCAAAGCTCACAAGATACCATTGAATACCAAACGATTTAAATTCAGTTCGAAACCCGAACCTCCGAAATCTAATTTACTTAAATTTTACACCAAGAAAACATGACCGCGAAATCAAGTTTGTGATATGGAATTTCATCCCCGCTCTTTTTTATGACTCATCGTATCCCTAAATATATTATTTATTTTTTATTTCACTTTTTCACGTTACTTCTTGAATTTGGATCTTGTCTCGGAAGCCACCTCTCGACTTCTTCAAACCTTCCAAAAAATATGCTACTTTACATTAAAACAGATTAAATATATGTATTTGTTGCAATCAACAAAAAAAAAGTACAATAAAACAATGGAATGCATTATATAATCTTAAAACATAACATATCGATGTGTGTCTTGGATTCGAGAAAATATTAGTGAAGGAGTTTGGGGAGGGTGTGGGGCTAAAGGAACCGTTCATCTAAAATGCGTCACGTACACGTTTTAACGCTACTGTGCCATTGTTACCAACGTAGCATTTTATTGTCTGGTACTTCCTATCAACAATTAAAATTTCTACCACAGACACACATTCACACATCCAATCACACACACAACAACAAGTGATGAGCAGGCTATGGACATTAAAACGAAAACATGGAAAATAATTAAAAAAAATACACTCAAATCAACTACAAAACACGCTCGAGCTTTACAGTAAAAAACAAAAATACAGCAAAAGCTAAATTTACGCGTGAACAGGTACGAAGACGGGCAAATGTGGGCGACGGGGAAGGGGGGCAGAGAAAGGGGTAAAAATAGGAAGAAGGCATACCGAATATCTTGCTACTATATCCTTTCATTATTATTCCTTTATAATTTCTTATCGTATTGTGCAAAATACATAGAACAGCTAAAACGAGCAAAATTATCAAAAATCTTATCATAATGACTAAACTTTTTTTTTTTAATATTTAAAACCTCTTCTTTTCTTCTTCAGCATTTAAATTAATTTAATAAATATATAATACAGGATACATTTCCGTTTTGTGGAATATAAATCTTAGATTTTTTTTCCTCTATTTCATTAAATCGAACTACCCGTCAACCAATCCGCAGTTTTATAAGCTCCAGGTTGATGGTTGCAATTTCAAAATTCTTACATATTTTTAACAACGATCACATAATACATGATGCGTTGGTATATTTTATACACAAAATACACAAATACATATACATAATATAAAATACAACACGAAATTCATGATAATCTTCCCCGCCGAAAGTACGTAATAAAAGTAATTATAATAAGAGAGTTGGGGAGGGGCGGGGATGATGAAAAAAAGGTCAGGGAAAGATATAAACATATAGAGAGGCGAAATAAACGCTACGATATAAATATTTATCATATATTCTAATCGTGTGGTAACAAAATGAGTACATACCGGGTGTCCGTACTGTTTTAAAATGTCGCTATTCATAATGAATCAATCCGCGCAAGCATAAGTATTCGCTCATTCAAAAAAAACACGAAAGTGCATACGCATAACCTAAATTTGAGATAATTACGCATGCGCAACCCTCAACATGACTTATCCGCGCATGCGCACAATTCTAAATCGCCTATTTACACGTGCGCACAATTAAATATTTTTTGACGCCGATTCGAGTAATTTAAGCTCAATCTTAGCATAACCATCGATAATACTGATATTCCGGAGAACCCTTTCATATCGAGGACACCCGATATATCGCTATATATATATACGCTTGTACCGAACTGTATGCGCATAAAAAAGCCCGTTAAAATAGATAAAAAATAAAATAACGTAATCGACGCACGACTACATTGAGTCGTGCCCTTAAAACAATCAACTTTGGAAACATTCATTTCTAGACATCGCACGAATCCGATTGACAGGTAAATAGTAAACACGATATGTACATCTAATTAATTATCCGTTTGATATGAAAAAAAAGAGTACGACGAGACTTCGTTGAAAAATCTCAAAATCGGGATATACACGATAACACGTGTCTCGTCAGTGAGCTTACATCACGGTAATATCTTCGACCTAAAGCTCTTCTTTTTATTCTCCTGTTTGCTGAGCTTCAACGCCAACTTGAAGTCGGCCTTCTCCTGTTCGGCTCTTTTGCGCCGTTCTTTCTCGACCTTCACGCTCTCGGCGGTTGCCCACGCGATCTGTGCGTCTTCAGCGGGCAACGGACTACTCATCGGCGTTGACGACAGACCGTTGGCCGGCGTCGAATTACGAGACAACGTCGCGAACGGATCGAAGGCAGTTTTCGCGTCCGTTAGCGGCGGCGCCGACGCGCCTCTCGTCGCCGTACTCGAGTCGTTACCGAACCCGGTGCCGTAACTATCCGCTATTTCGAACGGATCCTCGTATCGGTAATCGCGAAACAGATCCTTGGGCAATGTTACGTGATCCGATTTCAAGGACGTAGAGGTGACACTACCTGTCATAGATGACTGCAGGCATGCGTGGTATGCGGTGCGACGTAAGTGATCGGGATAAGCCAAATATACATACCGCCAAAAAAAAAGAAAAAAAACGCGCGCAAAACAAAACGCAAAAATAAGCACAACGAAAAAATATCCGAGAAAAGACAGCGTTAAAAAAATAAAATATATACTTATAAAACTAAAAAAAAAATAATAGGGATAAACGTCCTAGGATGTTACTACTTCTGGAAAAATTATCAAGCGATTCGATGATGAAAAAAGCGAATATACGAACAAGCGAGGGTAAATAGCGTTGTGGGGGAGGAGAGGAAACAAGAAATCGTGTTAGTTCTTCATCTTAATATACTATCATGAGAATAATATCTAAATACTTCACTAACCTTGTGACTGAAACTAGAGAAATCCGCGAAATCCGAATCGAATCCGGAAGGCAACGAAAGCGGCGCCGGTCTCGGAGGCGCCGGCCGAGGCGGCGGTTGCTTGCTTTTCTTTGGCGGCAAAGCTGGACTCGGGCTTTCGGCTCTCGGCGCTGTCGCTGGACTAGGTAAATTGCTACCGGCTTTCGGCGGAGCGTGCAATATGGCGAATGGATCGCATCCGAAGGCGTCTTGATCGTTGACCTGAGCTGATGGCTGATTTGGTGCTGCGAACGGATCCGGTTTTTCTGAATAAATCGATAAGATTGAACATTACTTGGTATATTTGGTGAAGCGGGATGAAAAAAGGAGGCGGAAGAGGGTACTTACTCGTTGTCGTATCAAATGATGCGAACGGATCCGAGGAGAAACCGGTCTGAAATATTTTAAAACAGTACGCGGTCAATTATTCGAGAAATTACGAAAGAAAATTCGATTTTTTGAAACGATCGACTTACATTACTCGTGGTGTTTGATTGGAATGGGTCCTTCGCAGAGAATGGATCCGATTTAAAAGCTTTACCGCCGGTGAAAGGATCTGCCGATAGGAAAAATTGATATAAATTACAAATTGACCAAATCAAATGACCAATTTTTGACTTATTTCGTTATTTAGAAGTCCGCGCATGCGCAATTTACAGTTTAAATATGCCTGCGTAAGTAATATTAGCAAATTTGGCATCACATAGGCAAATAACAGCAAACTACGATTTATTAAAAAAATACTCGCTACTCATGACTGTTGGCCATGCGAAATTCACTATTTGGAGGTTGTGCGCATGCGTCGTACCATGTGCAAATCAAAGGCAATCGATTCTTAGGCAGAAAATCGCAAATTTGTATTCTTTAGATGAGTAAAAAATATAAACTGATATTAAAATGAAATTTGGATAACGCGCATGCGCAAACGACAATTTTCAATTCGATGAAATGAGCAAAGAACAAAATTCAAATAAAAATTAAAACTTCGATACGAACCTTTGGCAAACGTGTCAGTCTTTGAAAAATCTGTTTTATCTAGTTTCCTAATTTCTTCATAAGGATCATCGGCATTACGTCCGGTGACCTTTGACAAGAAAAGCGTTTCGATAACATGCTCGATTACAATATTTCGCCATTTTCACAAATCAACATACTTGATAAACTTTACCAAACAACTTGGAATACGCGTCGGTTTGGAATTTCGGTTCCACGTGCAGATACACTTCGGACAACGATGTGAGATTTTTATTTTCCAAGACATTATCCAAGTGCACGATGGCGTCTTGTAATTGTTTTTGTACGTCTTCAAGCTCGATTAATTTTTCTTTTATCTGCGCGTTAACGACGGAAAATTAAACATAAATAAATCATTAGTTATCGGATCAACATTACCTCGACGATTAATTCATCCGTTTCGCCGGCCGATTTGGTTAATTGGGCTATTTCGTTTTTCAAGTCGTCTCGTTGCTTTCGCAGATTGACTTCTTCTTTTTTCAGATTCTCTAATTCTTGTTTCTTTTTGGTTAATTCGCTTTCTTGTTGTTTCAACGTTTTCTCTTGTTCTTCGGCTTGATGTCTTAATTTATCCACCTAATTGATGACGAAATGATCGATAAATAAATCGATAATCAAGTGGATTTGAATTCTGACGCATTGATTATGTATTTTTCGGGCAGAATTCGACAACACTGATAATTACAAAAGGAAACAAAACGAGATAAGCAAACTACACAGGAAACTAACCTCTATCTGTTCTAATTCGATTTCACTTTTGATATCATCTATTTTACTTTCTATTTCTGCTGTCTAAAAAAACAAGCGTGCGACGTGGAAAATAATAATAACGAGCAAAATAATAAAAAAAACAATCGCTACAAGAACGAAGCAAAGACATCAATGCACGCCAAATACCTGCGTCTTGAGATCATTAATTCGTTTAAACGCTTCGCCTTTTTGATTTTCTAATTGCTTTAAGGTCGCCACCAACGTATCCAATTCACCCTGCAGACTCTTTACTTCACCGGATTTAATCTTAATGTCAGCCTCGCGCTGGCTAATATCAGTCTCAAGGGATAATTTTTCCTTTACTAAATCTTCGATCTCCTTCGATAATCGTGTAACTTCGGCGCTAGTAAACACAGTAGATTCCTGCGAGCAAAAGAGGTTAAAATGCTGCTCGATTGCTGGGAAAATAATACGTACATTTTCGGAGGATTTTCTAGCCGAAGGAGGTATCATCTCCGGGGTCAATTTGGCAGGCGGCTCTATACCTTTGAGTTTGCGACTGATGAGCCATAACGCCAACGCGAACTGTTCGTTGTTCAGTTTACCTTGCTCGCCGGTGTCGCATAAGCCCCATATATGCGCTAGTACCGATTGGGCTACGCCTGATTTCAAAAATACGTCTTTGATTTCATGACCGGATACGAAACCGTCACGGTCCAAGTCGGCTTGTTCGAATAAAGCGTCGTATTTTACTTTTTCCTCTTTCGAGATCACCCACGGTTCTTCAGCTGGCGCCATAAAATTCTAAGGAAATATTTCCGTTAAAAATGTCCACTTATTTCCAACGCATTTACTTACATCGAGAGGAAACCCAGTTGAAGGAATACCGGGTGCGTTATGCGATGGAGGAGTAATTGGTTTAATAGGAGCAGCTGTCATCGAGGGTATCGGCGACGATGACACCGGAGGAATCAAAGGTGCCGTTGAGATAGGCGGTATCAACGGCGGCGTCGGTCCCGGTATCAAAGGCTTGGAAACCGGAGCGGCCGAGATTAACGGAGGAGTAACGGATTTAAACGCGTCGGCCGACACACCGTTGGGTACCGATGGCATCGACGGCACGGCTGGCAGTACTTGTATGGCACCAGGTAACGTTATCGAGTCTTTTTTCTTATGCGCCGGTAATAACTCCGGCGGTAAGCTGCTGGGGATTGCGTACTTCTCCAATGCTTTATACACCAGATGCATGGCCTAGAATACATCCAATAAGCCGAGCCACAATCCAAATATACCGAAAAGAGAAACACTCACCACTGAGAATTCGTGTCTATCTAGAGCTCCATCTTTGTCCATATCAGCTAAATCCCATATCTTTCCTAGGGTATCTAAAGGTAACTTGGAATCCATAAGCAATCCTTTGACCTAGAAATTGTCACCATTAATATAAGCTTTTCCTTAGAATCGTCTCCGAATATACTTTGCTTCCGGGTATAAATCCATTTGCCGGATTTAACGAATCGAACAACTGATCGTATTTCAACTTCTCCGCTGATTTCATAGCCCATTCGCTTTCGCCCGCAGCCGACGACGCGACTGATACATTATTAACGGAGGGTGGTAGTTGATCGCCCTGCAACAATTGCCCGGATTACATAAAGCTAAACACACAATGTCTACCAACTGAAATATAAAACCGCTTGACCTCGTTTATTTTACATTCCATTCGGACGTTACCGAGACGTCAAGATATCACGCATTTTTTTAATTACATACACAAGCTCATCGGAGCATTTCTAACGAGATATTACCATTCTCGGCGGAGCCACGTCCAAAGATAAGTTACCGGTCGTTGGTTCTTTACCAGCTTGAACTAATGCGACTAGTTTCAAAGCGACGAAAAATCCGGAACGAGTTAGGAATCCTTTGCCATTTGAATCGGCCAAGTCCCAAATCTACCAGCAAACAAAGTGTATTAAATATTTAAAAAAATATTTTGCTTATTTGAAATATACCTTGCTAAGAATCACATCGGATAACCCAGAAGTTTTCAAGAACTTAGCTGCGTCCATGGCACCGACACTACCCTTATTCGTCGGATCAACCTGCGAAATATATTTTCTTCATATACACGATAAAACATGCATTTATAGCTCCGAACAAGTATCTTTACCTGTTTATAATAAGCATCGTAAATCGAATAGTACTTGCCAGCGACCTAAAACGGAAGCAAACATATAAGGTGTAAATATTACAACTTATTTTACACGACTACATGATCATAACATAATCGAATCTCTAGTATGCGTTAAAACATTATCAATGATTCATCCCTCCAATGAATTTTTCACCAAACCCACTCATAACCTCTAACAAGGCATTAAGAAAATTTCCTTCAATTAAGCACCACACCATGAAACGAACTTAGATCTTACTACGAAAAAAAGCTATTGGAGCATTACAATACATGTATTTAAGTGTTAAATAACTAAGGCGTAAAGTACAGAAAAGTTCGAACAACAAAAATTTTACCATTTCCGTAGGCAACGTCCCCATCGTGATGTGCTAGATTTCGCGAACTTTCCCGAGATAAATCTTAGTTTTCTTTTAAACGAATAGACCCCATTAATCCCACAATAACGAACTTTTCAATAAATGGGAGGGTACGACATCGACTTCAATATACTTTGATGGTAAGCTGCAGCCTGCAATTGAAACAACTCAGACTAAATAACATATATTTCTCCTTCTCCAAGGAACTTAAAATTTTTCATTTCGAAGGTATTTAAAAAAAATTTTAATCAAAGTAACGAAAAGAACAAGGGTTTGATGTAAAATGGCGGTAACGCGGCTGAAGTTCACGTTTTCCAACTTCGGTGGTTTTATGAAAAAATAACTATTCGATTATTAAAAAAATATTTAAAACAAATAATAAATCGTATTTACTCGCGTTATGTTAAATTTAAATTTTATCGATGAAAACGTAAAATAAAAATAAATTTTTTTTGGATAACATGTCGCATACCTGATGGAAAACCAAAAACGTCAATCGCTCGAAAATCACGTCACGAAGAAAATTTTTTCGTCATTCAGGAAGCCAAACATTGATAACAAAATTCAAGATTGTTTTATTTCACGTGTGCAATTAATTCGTTGAATGTTCAATATAATTAATACTTATTAGGTAAGTCATTCGATTTCATTAATTATATTATGTTGTAGAACGTTTCTGCAACCTATAGATCATAATTCTGTCGAATTTCCATGTAATCTGCTCCTGTAATATCGCGTGGAACGCGTCGTACTGTTCATCACGCACTTTCCTTCGACTAACACTTCATAAATGGAAATTACGCCGTATTTTTCATCAAGACTTGTTCAATTATACTCAACTTGCGTCCTAACCGCGACTACGTATTAGTATATACCTAATCATTCATTTGTTTTCAGTTTCCGACATGGCTAAATCGAAGAACCATACAAATCACAACCAGAGTAAGTATTACATTAGTTCTACTCCTTGACTACCATTTCTTCGATGCTAATTTATATTACAACCCACAGACAGAAAAGACCACCGAAATGGTATCAAGAAACCTAAGAGATATAGATACGAATCCAAGTTAGGAGTAAGTACCCCTCACAGTATTTCTTTCTTTCTTTCTTCTCTATTCTATTTTATTATCGCCATCGTTACAGGTATGTCAAAAATTCTTGAAAAATCAAAGATTCGCGTTGAAAGGCAACCTCTCAACGGCTGAACAGGTCAAAGTAGCTTTGGATAGAAAAAGGAAGAAGGCAATTCTACGTAACACGTTGGCCGAAAAAAAGGTCCAGAAATCGGAAAATCTTGGTATCTCTAAGGTGTAATTTTAACGTATATGTATGAATTTTATATGAATATACTGTTACACGTGTGGTAGTTTAACTTCATCACATTCGTGTTCTTTCTTACCGTTAATTTTTGATATTTTCTGTGTCGTGTGTTCTTCATATCACGACACGACAGTAATCTCTCAATGAGTAACCCACGACGTATCTTGCACTAATATTCATCTGAAAAGGTAACGTATCAAACAAATAATCAATATGGTCAAAATAGTATAAAACGTTACGTCTTTATTACACAATCATTACAACTTAAAATAACTACGTCGTTTAAATCAATAAATTGGTAACTTGGGGCGAATGAAGAAACTATCACACTCACGAGTAATACTTGAAACTGATTCACTGTCATCACCGATTTTTTCATGGGACATTGCGAGGTACACAAAATCGCCGGATATTTCAAATGTCAACTTAATAATATACACTTTTTGTACAACGTTCGTAATAATACTTTCAGCTAAAACGACGACGACAATTTCGATCTAATTTCGTCGACGCATCGATATCATAAAATTACCATCACATTGTATATATCCGACGTTCAACCATTCAAATTCGATATCAAATTAAACTTGTGGTTTTTATTTTTCTCCAACGTACTACTATTGTAGTCTTTATCTTCATCTTTTTTTTTATATTTCGGTTTAAAGCAAATAAAATAAGATGCTACGCTTATACCTAAAATACTTCCAAATAATACATCCCACCAGTGATGTCTAAAATCGGTGATACGACTTAAGGAGCACAGTAACGCCCATAAAATGCAAAAGAATTGTAACACGTTTACTAACAAATAAGAACTTGAACGTACTTGACAAGTGAAATATACCTGAAACAAAAATCACCACGATTAAAATTTTAATCATGTTTCAAAATTAAACGTGAAAAAAAATTAAGAAAATCGACCAATCACGTAGTATTTTTGACGGTCATTTTCAATTTACATAACCGAGCGAATTTTGCAATTAAAAAATTCGATAACATTATCGTTGGCAGTTCATAAATCACGACAAATAAAATTTCACATTATTCCGATTTCATAAATACGAGCATTTGAATTTCTTTCAATAATAGGCCGCGATTCTTATAAATTTCATAAGTTTGGTGATAAAATAAACCAGTGGGAGGTGCTTTTGTGAAGTTTGGGGAAACTTTGGAGAAAATTTTTTGGAACAGAAGTTGTTGGAAATTATTAAATGAATATTTTCGTATTAACAATTTTTGTATATCTCCTTACATTTCACCATAATTTGCTTTTTGTGTACTCGATGTCGAAATTCCGACAATATGGCATTACTCGTTTCATCTCCAAATCGAAAAAATTGATTTGCCATCTTGAAAAAACTCTATTGTGATTGGTGAATTTTAACATTTTATCGCCACAACGAATCTCACCAGAAAATACACAGCGAAATAGCTCGAAAACGCAGCATGCCCCGACGGAAAAGACTTGAACGAATCCGTGATTACTTTCTTGCTCTCGTCGTTCGTGCACGTATAACTATAAAAATATTCCCTGTACAAAAAAATAAAGAAAAAAAGGAAACATTACTAAAAGCCAGTACGTGTCTCAACGTGCATGTTTATCAACTTCAATTAATCACGAATTAAGGGTAATTAGCAAATACCTAAATGGCTTACGAACAATCAAGGTAATAATCGTTTTCGTTATACTTCACATCGTGAAATTAAAAAGTACATTTTACACGAATATCAATTTCCCAATTACCATTTTAATACGAATTTACAAAAAAGTTCGTTAATTTTCGTCTCCATTCGAGTAATTTCGTTTATAATCGCAATCAAAACCCCGCAATTTCTTTTTATAATCCAACGTACACATAATTTTTCAAACCCGTCACATCGTTAAATTACAAAGTTTACGTAATAATTCGCAATTTGAAATTGAATTGAACCATTTTGAAGGGCATCTTACCAAGCTCACGTACACGGCTAAAAATACAAGACAAATGTCGAGGCGTTATTTGAATATCTCACGAATATAAATTATTCACCGGGATTATTTTTAACTACATATGTAAATGGCTTTGTAAAAAGAACACCAAAGACGAAGGTTATCGTGTCATCTATTCCACCGATCGTACCTACCCTTCAGTACAATTGAGATTTTCTCGAGGTATACAAGTCTGAAAAAAGTGCGGTCTTGGTTCGCCAACGAGGTACTTGGCCAAATCGGTGATCAGGAAGGTGAAACACAGTCCATGGAGGTACTTCAAATACCAATAATGCGTTTTCTCCAGCCACAAATGTTTCGCAGGTTTTTCGTCGCTTTTCGCACTACTAAATCGTTCGACAATTAGAAACTGCAACAAATCAACGTTAATGTATTGCCATAAAGCCTAAATTACGAGCTCTATACATACGAGAAAATACGGCAGAACAAACGACACCGTTAGCAACAACTTGACCGAAACAGTTTCGCCGGTATTTATATAATTGAATTTCGGATCTTTGCAATAAAATCCGATACTTTTGAACGGATTCACCAAACCCCATTCCACCAATGCTAATAACGTTATCACTGAAACAAAAATAACCTTTGATTAATAAACCTCGAATTTCTATGCATTTCCGATGCTCTAGATTCTCGACCTCCAGCGAACATATCAATTAAAACAGCTCTCGGCCCGTACAAATGCAACGGGATATCGTCGAAATTGGACGAAATTCGCGTACGTCTCGTTCGAAATTTGCTTTCACAAACACACCCGTCGTAATATTTCTCCCTTCTTGGTAAATTAAACGCGTTTAATTAATACATAATACGTATTAGGTTATCGTTGCAAAATACAGCACTCACCAGTAACGAATCTAATATTAACCCCCATGAAGTAGGTAATACAACCGCAAATCGTCCACGTACCTACACTCGCGAATATTACTTTTCACTTTTATACATCACATTTACTATATTTACAATGAAAATTTTACAATTTTGAAATTTATGCAATAAACCGCAATGATAAGGACTCGATCAATGATAACGTTATCATATCACTGACGAGTACGGAGTAAACGCGTAGTGCGTACGCAGCACCAAGACCATCCGATCCCCACCACGCCCGAGAATACGCCATGAGAAACTCTCTTAATTACAATATTTCTTCAAAGTGTTTTCCATTTTCACCGTTAATTGTCTCGATTGAAAAAACTAAATTGAACATGTCGAAGGGTTCGTTAAATTGTGGCTTCAGAAAAATGATTTCTTCGTTCTCATTTTCGTTCAATTTCATAGCTCATTTCGAACCGGTTGCTTCGATGACGTTGACAGAAACCAGACGAAAAAAAATCTCTTTCTTGGATTCTCCTTCAGTCCTATAAAGCTTCATCCGATGTATGCGAAGCAAACCAAACCCAACAGGAAATAGGCAAAATCTCAAAACTGGTTATTTTTGAAACATCACGAAATATTCCCTACACGATAAAATTGAAAATTCGCCATTTTGGATAAAGCCCTATACCCCACTCAGCAATTTCGAACGTGAAATGCTCGTTAATAATTTCGACATTGAAAACAAAAGATAAATTTTCAAGCTTTCAATAGCAAAACAAACACTCGAAATAAATCAATATCAGCTCGATGATTTATCGCGAATTGCTCGTGTACGTTATAATTATTTTCATCATCGGCTCAAGCTAGCTCATTAATCAAAAAAAAAAAAAAAAAAAAAAAAAAAAACCCAAAA
>QBDW01002132.1:0-45766 GCA_003261595.1 Maconellicoccus hirsutus
AAAGTACACTAACAAAGTACGCTTCGTGTAATACAGACGTACGCAACCGAAACCTCCCGAGCACCCAAAACAGAGTTACAGTTTAACGATAAGTATAAATATAAACATTTCTACTGATGGTTTCTCACATTAAACTCGCATAATTTTGTGCGTTTCGAATCAAAATTATGGTTCGGATTCGGTTTCTCATCATGTGAACTGTATGTGAACTGGGAAATTCGGTGAAATGAAGGGTGTGAAGTTTAATCGCACAAATAAATAGGTAAAGGAGTAGGTTGGATGATTCTAATTATTTGAAAAGGCATAAGTGCAACACTGAAATACTGTAACTTTACAATGTTACCACTTGTATACTCATCTCATATTCGAAATGTAAAATTTTAATTTATACTCATGTTTCTATCATTCTTAATTTAATTTTCTTATATTCGGAATCGGAATAAAAGATGAATTTCTCTGGAAGATTGGTAATTAAAAGAATTATGACATTATCGATTTACTTCACGAAAATTCCTGTTTCATTACAGTTGTGACCACGTTACTATCGAAAATATCATTATCAATCAACGTGCTTCACGTTATTCATGAACGGTCATTTACTTCACGGATTGGCCATTTTCCCTTTGGGTACAAAACAAGTATTTTGGACTTGGACATGAACAATTGATAAAAAAATTAAATTTAGAATCGTGTCTAGTGATGAAAATCATTGGAATTCTATAAATTTTAGTGTCACAGCGCGTTCATTTGATTTATTTTTTCTAGTTACTTCGTATTACGTAAGATTTTTTTTATTTCTTATATTGATTCGGTGGTGTATCATGCTGTTTTATTGAAGTAAGTTGACTACCTGATTTTCATCGTCATATCATGACCGATAACTGAAATTTCAACAAAACAAACTGGATTGTTCAAGTGTTACGTTTATCGTTGCAATATTTAAAGATCTGCGTATTTGTTTTAACTTGACAGTACATGGAATGAAAATATGGAAGTCTCGTTGGAATCGCTTAAAATTGAAAATCTACCCATAATGAATGAACTCGGCATCGTCGAGGATAACTCTATTTACGAAGAGTGTGCTATATGCTGTGAATCATTTACAAATAAAGCTTTCATCAATGAATGCTTGCATCCTTTTTGCTACCAATGTATTATAGATTGGACGAAGGTACTTCGCGTAAATTATGTAATTTTTGGTTGAAATTATACACCCTATAACATAATTTGTATTGCAGGTAAAAGCTGTGTGTCCATTGTGTGTTCGACCTATTACTAGAATATTACATAATATTAGATCTCAAGACGATTACGATGTCTTTGAAGTTGTACCACCTTTAGTTGATGTTCTTGCTACGGTAAATAATGATTATTTTCTCGCCGCTGAAGATACTGATACAGACAGCAGCTAGTGAGTTACTTGAATACTTTTTTGTCTCTTCATATTCGTCTTTTTCTGATGACCGTGTAATCTCAGCGGCGAAATGGAATCCATGGATATGGAGTCAGACATTGATGATTCGTTCATTTATGGAGACGACGACTTCGAAGATCATAATTTAGAAACTGGTAACGATAATTTTTCCGGGTATTTATGTGATAATGATACCGTCTCTGTTCATTCGAACGAAGACGAAGAAACAGAAGATGAAGAAGCCGAAGAACCTGAACGTGATTCTTCGGACTTGGAGGAAGACGATAACAACGAATTTTGCAATGTCGTCAGCGATTCAGATGTCGAAGATGAACGCGAGGATGAAGAGTACGAATGCGAATCGAACTACGAAGGCGATGACAATGACGATTATCTTGATACTGTAAACTACGACGCTAATGATAACGAAAGTAATTATTCCGATGATGAATACGACGTAGGAAACCATTCTGTATCTAATTACAGCTCAGATCATGACGACCACGAATATGAGGAAGAACACGAAAATGAGGTAGAAGCAGTAGATATCTCCGATGATGGATATGAAAACCATGATGATTATGTTCATAATGGTCCTTATAATCAGAATGGTGAATACGATCACGATGATGATTATGAAACTCATAATTACGAATCCTGGGATCATAGCGAAGACGAGGATGAATATTTTGATTGAACCAAACTCAATTTTTTTCAAACCGTTGAGTTCTTGCCATGTTTCGTTTATAATTTTGTAATTGATTATATCGCTTTGTATTGAAACATTTGTAAAAAGAATCGTTTACCAGTTTATTTCATAATTCAACTAAGTTGTACCGAAATGTATTCATTTCCTTCTTTCTTGTGTGAATATCTTAAATATTGTAATTTATCAAATATAAATCGAATTATTTTGTAAATTGAGTTATTAATAATTCGAAAATGTAGATAAATGGAAAACAAATTTCAGGTATTCTGTTCGATTAAAATTAAGATGAAAAATGTATCTGTATTTATTTCTGTATTATGATAACGTAATTTTTCATTCTTTGTTCAGACGCCGATGTGTCAACATCTCTTTTAATTCATTTAAACGTAATTTTGAGCGTTTAGTTGGAAATTAACTGCAAAAAGTGAGTGAAATTTGAAAATATTTAATTTCCCGAAATTGACTCATCTGCAAAACAGATTCTCAATGTTTTATGCATGTAACTGTAAGTATCAACTGCGTCGTCGTATTTAAATTTTAGTATGAAATCGATAGTCAATAAGTTATTAAATCGGTAAAAAATTTAAAAAACCTAAAAATTTGCAATTTAAAATTGAATAAAAAATAATTAATTTTCATTTGCAGTCCACTGCAATAAATCGACCAATTATAATTTACCTTCTTTGAATAGCCAATCAGAAGACGCCATTACCCCAAAACTCGATTGTTCCGCCTCTAACGGCTTGTTTCGTAACTAAACGTATATATTTTGAGACCGAAAACAGAACCATCGCTCAATGTTATGTTTTAGTAATTTTTCAACTCGATGATAATGATGTAATCGTTCGAAGTTTAACGAATTTTCATCGACGAAATTCTGCTCGAATACATTTATGATGTCTTGCGATGAATTTTCATTTCGGCAAAGATAACAATGATTATTCACTACGAGAAAGATATGTTGAACAAATCGCGAAGATTTTTAATCGGGTTGTTGATTTTGACACTGGTCGACGTGATTTGGATATCGTGCACGGAACTTGAAAAAGTAAGCATAAAGCACCATATTATTATATTTTAGCACGTATATCGTTCATAAATTCTATACTGAGTTACGCCATGCTTGCTCTTTTCTGTGTTCTGTTTACCAATCCAAATTTCTGTCTTTTTCAGTATAAAAATCCTAATGAAAAATTTGAAAAACCATTCTTCGCAACCTACGTGAAAACATCGCTGTTCACTATATACTTGTTTGCCGTTTGCTTATGGCCTTCGTGGAAAGAAAATTTTCACAGTAAAGCGCCCGATTACAATGTAAATTTATTTCCTCATTACAGTATTGCAGATAAGGTTACTATATCTAATCACGATAGTATTAATGTCACCCACGTAATTATTGCAGTCATTTCACGCATATATTAACGCGTTTATTCGCATTAACGTCTTTATATTATGTTACGTATAATTGCAATCGATGAAAGCGTTTTTTTTTTTTTTTCATTTACAGTACATCACCGAAGATGTTGAAGATGACATATGTTTACAAAGCACGTCCGATTCAAAATTGGTACGTAAATTTATAATCATTATGCGTCGCCTGTTTTTAAATAATCGTTTTGTTTACAGAGTAGTCCTTCTTATGTGCCTATCAATTTTGGAAGCAAATCGTCGGGAACTGAGAGCGATGATTCGACCATCAGTAGAAGTGTTCGCTTTAAAAAACTCGCTGAGGTATATACTTATTCGGTGAATTTTTTCCATAAATAAGGAATATTTCGACCTACGTCTTTTTTACATTCATGTAAAAATGCTGGGCGGGTCTTTAGGTGTGTTTAATAATTTATAAAACCATTTATGACGAATCTATATTGAGTAATACTGTATTTAAATATTAATTCCGGAGACGAAAATCCATCATCGAGCGTAAAGAGGTTTCCTGTGATTCGTGCGCTGTTAATTCAAATTTGACCTTGTTCACAGAAAAAGGTGGGGTGCAGGTGTGTGAAAAATGAATAAATGGTTTTTATTGCAACTAAAAAATAAGAGGATTGCGAAGAGATTACCAATGAATTTCACATGAATTACCGTTTTTTGCAACAATTTTTAAGTCTTCTTTTTCTTTTTTCGTATTTTATACCTGAAAATGAATTGAATGTAAAGTACGTTTATTGAGGTTGTATTAAATTCGAACGCGTTGTACGGAGATAGACAACGACAGTATTTATCAACTTAATGATAGTGAAGCTTCCATTAAAATTAATGTAACGTATAATGAGTCGATTACAAAGCAACTTGTTGTTAGTTGCCGCAAACAATCTCGTTAATTGTATTCCGCGTTTTTTTCTACTTTATTCTTTTCAATGACACAGGTACGTCAGATGTCGGAGGAGGATGCGACGGAAGCTCTTCTGGCGAGATTATCGTATTCAGCGACAGTACGTATATCGAAAGCTATACCATTTGTGCCGAGTCATAAATTAACCGTGTTCCAAACGGCGTGGCTTTCGTTGCCGTTCGGATTTATGGTAAATAAAGGGATACCCTTCGAAGCAATTTGAATATTTAAAAATATTACGTTTTGTTTCAGTGGTTTCTATCGAGTTACATGTTACACGCGGCTTCAATGAACACCGACGTTGAACACAAAGCTTTCTTTTCATTTAGCTCTGGATTGTTAGTTATGTGTTTATCGGGGATGTTTCCGGTGAGACCTTGCGATCGTATACCGATGACCAAAGGCATCGCCGCTCTAGTCAATCTATTTACCTTGGTAAGGTGCCGTCTGTCCTCTATACTGAAAATTAAATTCTATTGCAAAGAAATTCATTAATGACGAGATTTTGTGCTGTACAGATGTATATTGGTATTGTCGATTCGGGTGCTATGGAAGAACGCAGATTCGTCATGGTGATTTTCTTGACAATATTAAGTGGCGGATTATTTGCATCGTCGGTTGTATTCTTAATGAATAACGCTGATCATGAAGAGAAACTCGATATACCTTTGTTGTGCGGTAATTAAAACTCGAAATGTTTAAATTTCAAAAGAATATATAATGAATTGATGAATATTTCACAGGATTTACTGGTCTGTTCTGCTTGGTTATTTTATGGCCGGGATTTCTGTTGCTGCATTTTGTTAAATGGGAATTGTTTGAATGGCCGACCGCCTACCAATGGTCGTATTTGTTAATAGATGGTATATTGGGTACAGTGCTGTCGCAAGTTTTATGGTTATGGTTCGTAGAAAAAGAGTAGCGATAGAGTACTACAGAAATATGTATTAATGGTTTATTCTCGTAGGGGGTGTTTTTTAACGTCCTCGTTGGTGGCCACATTAGCTATCGGTTTAACGGTACCGATATGTTCGATAATGGATTTGTTTCTATTCGACGTCAAACACACAACCGTGGCGTATTTCGGTATTTTTCCAATTTTCATTTGCTTCGGTATTGCGGCCATTTTGACGTATTTACCTTATACCGATCCGTTGTCGGATATTGTGATCAAAGGCTTCGGTTCGTTATTTAATAACCCACAGTTCAAGTGCGTATATATAGCCGTAAAATGTTTCGTTTTATAAAATTTACGATTATCGCAAGTTTGATTTTTATAGAATGACTGAATACGATCTCGAACAAACCGAATCATTGATCGGTGTGAATGACGCGGATGGTCATGAAGCATGATCGAGAATTAGACTATTGAGGATTTTCAATTTACCCTATGGTTTTTATTTAGTGTGGTTGCATCGATATGAAATAACATTATCAAGATGAAGTTTTCATTTGCGACGGATTTATTGACACATACGCGAACAACTGTCATTTGTCCTAATTTATTATTTGTATGCTGAAAAGCATTCCTCGCGTACTAAACGAAAAACGACGTACAAATTACCATTAATCACGTTGTCCGTTTAAGTTATAAAATTTTTTTAAAAACGACGCGCAAATTGTAGCATTTATATTTTTACCTATTTGTATTTGTTATGGTATTATTGTATACACTTTTTTCACGCTTAAACAGAAAAGAGAAAGTCGAACTTGCGCAATTAACAAATTTTCAGACGAAAATTTTCGACTTGAAATCACGCACGGGGTTTTTCTAGTCGGTAAAATAATTTCCAAAGATATTATGTAACTTTCTCGTACTTACGTACTTTTATGTAATTGTGATTTTTCTTTCCTTTTTCAATTTTGATTTTGTATTATTTTTTTCCTCGTATTTTTTCTTTATTCCTATGTACCAGTTTTTATTATTAACGGTATTTTCTAGTCGGGTAAATCGTGTCGCTCTAAATGATCGAAGTATTCGCGTCGCAACGCGAATAGGTTACCGAGATAGTTCCTGCTGCATTTAATTTCGAAGTACATAGGCCTATCGTGAAGCGGTGTGTTAATAAACGCTTATTGTTTAGAGCTTGTGCAGAGAATCCGTTTGTGATTGAGTATCCGCGGCGTATTTGTGTGGTTGGTTTTTTTTAATTTTATTACACGATTATAATAATTCGTTATATAGTATATCACCGTTATATCGTGTAGTTCCTGTTGTTTAATTTAAGGGTATAATTGCTTTTTTTGGATTATGTTTTTGTTAGAGCATCATTTCAGTCTGTATTTTGATTAAAGTGTTCATCACTGGTGGTTATTTTTATCCGGAGTTCGTTCTCCGGCGTCGTGTATGAAGTTTCGATGATTTTAAATCTTGATGAGATAGTTTGGATTGGTGATAAGAGAAATATAACGTACTTGGATTTTTCGATAATTTCTGTTTTTATCGTATTTTTGTAATCGGAATCTTTTATCTTCTCTACTTGAGAAAATTTTGAAAGGAAACGAATCGCGATATTTGTTGTTTATTTATGTTATCAAGTTATTCTTCCATTATAAGTTTGGATGAAATGAATTTCAAGTCTTTATGTCCTCGGTGAAATATTTTAAAATTTTAAATTATCTCAAATTTTTAGTTAAAAGAAGATAAGAATTTTAATTTTAATGATAAATCAGAAAAAATGAAAAATTACTAATTTTACATAATTTTTTTGTTAGTAAAGTGGCTGCACTGGTGTAACAACCGGCTTCATCCTGATTGGTTCTTTCAAAATTCTGTAATGACTTGTATTTTATTAATTTTATCTTCTTAGTTTTCTGTCACACAAACTCCGTTGATCATTTACTTAATTATTAAATTATTCGTGTTAATCTACGTCACATTACGTTCAGGTATGTAATTATTTGTTTAAATCTTTCCTTTATTCATTACATATGTAAAAACCAGATAGATAAAATTACGATACCGTAAACAAACCATCAATCATTGATGCGTAAACTCCAACAAAACACATTTGTACACATGGCGTAATTTTTTTCTATTTTAATTTTATTCATCGAGTGAAATATCAAATCCACGATGTCAAGCTTGTTTAAACTCCACACGTTGTGTATCCGTCTAAATGGAACTCTCGTATTTGATTCAGTTTTGTGCATTCTTGGCAAGTTACAAATGTGCTGTCATACCTACAGTGTCCGCCGAACAGGAAGAACTAGTAACTTTTGAACTTCCAACTGAATATGAGAACAATATTAACTCCATATTACCAAAATTACTTGAAGAAACTGATATTCCTTCGGTGTTGATTTTAGGTAATGGTGTACTATCGTCATCGTTATCAAAACTGTCCAACGGTTTTGGATACTTCAAATCTTGGACTTCTTCTGAACAAGAACCAGGTTAGTATTTGTGTTATTTCTAGTATAACAAAACCGTAACGCTGATTGGATTTTGTTTACAGCGTGTAAATGGAAAATAACCGAAGATGGTATGAAAGTAACTAAACGAGGTATGTTCGCATGTAGGAAACAATGTTTAAAAGAATCTTCTTTACGTCTAAGTGTTTTACGAAGCATATTGCAAATTGTTTCGGAAAGCTCTGCGTTTAAATCTGATATAGAAATTGAACATCGAAAAGCTTACGAATGCGTACATAACGGACGAAACTTTGATTGCGTTTGCATAAAAAACGAACGTTTGAAAGTTTCGCCGAGTTTGAAATCTTTGGTGTTTCAACTATTCCAAGGCGATAGACGCAGGAGTCTTATTCCCGATCACGATTTAAAATATATATTATTTCTTATTTTATTATTTATGGCGGAAAGGTCGATCGAAGCTACGGTAGCTCCTGTTATAGTTCCGTTAAAGATACTATATTACGTTACGAAACTAGTAACGTAAGATCGTAATAAAAGTACTGAAACTGAATTGCGTACTTTTTTTTCGTGTTTGGTAACACGTGGTAATTCGTTAAAAACGATCCTTTTTAACTGTTACAGATCGCATCTGAAGTGATTTTAATCTGACGTATGTGTATCGTATAACGCGACTTGATAAAACGTCTATAAACGTGTTTGACAGTTTTTTAACGAAGTGTTTGCGAATTTCGTCTTCAATCAAGGGGTTTCTCTCAATTTGTATGTACGTTGAAACAGTTATCGTACCGGTGGCAAATCGTTACCATGGGGACCATTCATCAAAATAAAACAAACTTGTGTACGCCTAAATGAAGTTGTTTTATCACTATTTTTCATATTTTGATAACGTATAAATTTCCAAAATGTCGCCGATGTCAAACGGTATGCTTTCCACTACTTCTATTAATTCGCGTGCCAATTACGCTCCTAATTGTAAAGGTAATCCGCATCGTGGTTCGATTAATACGCGAAATATTTAACGCGATGTTGATTTACAGTATTGTCGAAAGCGTCGACGGAAATTCTCAATTGGATGATTCACGTTAAATACATAAGAAAGGAATTCGATCGGTGTAAGAAATTAGCCGAAGAGGAACTACAAAGGAGCAATGGTTACAGCGAATATGCCAATTATATTCTGGTAACGAAGTCAATTTACATACGATGTTCTACACCTGTGTCGTTATCGTGTCTTTGATTCGATTAATTTCAATTTACCGAGTTTGTGGTTTCCATAGTTCGGCATATAAGCGTGAATAAGTTTGGTAATTTTATTAACGCCAAGGTTCAGTTAGACCTTCGATGTAACATTTTCGCGATAATTTGTATTTTAAAGAAAACCTATTCACAAGTCCTAAAGTCGTTTTCCTTCGCAGGGTAAAATACACCAAGATGAAGGTGAAATTCAAAGCTCGCTGAAATATTTCAAAAAATGCACCGTCATCAATCCGAAAAACATCGAAAATCTCAAACAAACCGGACGTTGTTTGTAAGCTCGAGATATTTTATCAAAAAAGAATTTCTAGTTTAATTTTTGATTTTATTTACGTCCATGCAATTTCCAGATTCCTTTTAGGTCGATATGAACTAGCATTAGAGACATTTTTCAAAGCGGAGAAACTTTCGGAAGTACCGGATTGGAATATTTATCATCATTTAGGTAATGTACTCGTACATTCGGTATCGAGTCGACCTATCGACATGTTTTATGCATGTGTGCGTGCCGAGTTATGAATTTATCAAAGCGTCGATATCTTTTGGACCTTTTGAAGTTTTTCTCCGTTTGATCTTTTCATTACCGTGAAAATATTTCGTTTCGGTAATACGATTGTAAAAACATCGCGACTCGTGTGAACCTGACTTTACGTCGAAATACTGAAAATTTATAGGCAGATAATTTGTTCGCGTGTGGATTTACAATATGGACTTGATGAGGTTAAAGGCGGGTCGTGAATGGGTTCTATCCGATGGTTAATATCGACAAAAATTCCCAACGTGAGTCAGCCATCGATATCCTACTTGTCGAATATACAAAACTAAAGCATGTTTGAACCTGGTTGTGTTACGTTACGAAAAAAAAAAAAAACAATCAAAATGGTACGCTTTGGGTATAGTAACTGTGTAAAGATAACTTTCAGAGTTCGCAAAATGTCAATTGTCCTTAAATAAAACATTTATGGAAAGTTTTTCACTATTTTTCGTGCGAATTTACCTATAATTATTTAATTATTTATTAAAATCAGTGTTACCATTTGATGAAATTTAAACATTAGCGTCTCATTATCGGCACTTTTTCTCATTTTCACGTGTCAATAGACGAATCGAAAAAAATTGTTTTTTCAACTTGACTTCTCAGTTGAAGGATATTTCGATGCGATAAATTACGTGGTTTTGCCTCATTTATAGGTATTTGTTACGTGAAGCTTAAAAATGAAGATAAAGCTAAAGAGTATTTGAAAAGAGCTGTGCAATTGGGCAAGAATGAAAAATCGTTTCTCGAATTGGCTACTTTATACGAATCTCGATTAGATTACGTTAATGCCATAGACGTTTACAGTACCGCTTTAAAGTAAGCTGTTATCAATTTTATAAGCGTATGTATTCGAATCAGCTACCGACTAGGTGCCTATTTTTTTTTCGCGTGGTTTCATAAGATGTGTTTGCCACAGGTGATATTTTTCCGGCGATGCTTAGAAATCTTAGTTGTATACTTTCGCTGTCAAAAGGCAACGGATATTTTTAATGATCGAAGGTCTCTCATGCCTTGTTTTGAAAACGGTCTCGATTTATATGTCAGAAATAGAAGATATTCGTTGAAAAAGGGCGTAGCATTGTTGATATGTCGAAAAATTCAGGAATTTCATAAAACGAAGGAAAATACTTCGAGAGGGTTGAAATTTTTAAATTCTCTGGAATGCCGAATTTTTTCCTAGGAAGACTAAATCGTTTTGGGAAAGCTATTTTTTCTCAAAAAGTAAAATAATATTTCAAATATGAAATTTGAAGGGTCTTTTTGTCGTTTAAATGAAGTTAAACCTTTTTATTCAAAAAATAATTTCATTAAATTATTTTAACATAATAATTTGTTAAATATTTAAATTATGATTGATAGCTTCAAATGAAGAATAATTAATGTGAAAATTCCTTTTTATTATAGAATTGTCTAAATCAGTAATACCAATTTTTCGGCTTGTGCCTGTAGAAAAAAATAGACTTGGAAATTATATTAATTTGAAAAATGATACGACATTCCGGATATGAATGTTTCATGCTCGATGCTCAAAAAATACCAGTTTTTAATTCGAAAAGAAAAACTGTCGAGTAGAAATTTCATCTTCGAAACGTCCTGATATGTTATTTTTCCCTCGAGGTATTTTTTTTTTCGCTCGAAATTACGAATTTAATTAAGAAATTATCAACAGACCAACGTAAGTGGTAATTTCACGCGGATAATTTTTAATACAATTTTAATATTTATCCAAAGCGTTAAAACTTCGGTCATGGGAGAAACGTACACGCAGAAGCATGATAACGGAAAAGACGACGTTTAATTTTACAAAATTCGAACCCTTGAAAAAAAATTTAATAAGCCATTTCCGGCGGCGACGCGAACCGAGGGAAACTTCCGTAACGAAAATATTTATCGGCCAGTTTTAAGTTCACGTGATAAAAAACCACGTAAAATAAATATTCGCCTGTGGTCGAATGGTGGAAAATTCGAGATGACATTTTACACCGCAACCAACGACACGCGGCCTTTGCCGCGGACGCGTTTCTTCGGGTGTTTTTATTTAGTTGTTATTCGAAAAACAGAAAAAAACGTATTTCGGATGAACTAAATATTAAAGAGAATTTGGATTTTTATTTTTAGGCGTTTTTCCAAGGCGTATTTTGTTTACTTACGTGATTTTTTTCCATGGGTTTTAGTTATTTTTTCGTGTTTCAGGTTGTTTCCAGCTAGTACCGAATTATCGGTGAACCTGGGAATGGTTTATATGAAAATCGAAGATTATAAAAAGGCATTTAATCAGCTAGGATGCGCTATCGCTCACGATCCTTCTAATTCCGAGGCCTTGTTTACGTTCGCTGCCGAAATACAAGTACGCTTAATTTCATTCTTCGCGTCATCCAACAACATGTGCTAGTTTTCTCTCGATTGTAATCGAAAAATTTCCCGATCTGTACGGTACGCGTATTTTGTATCGAATCGTCCCACCTGCGTTCCTCTTGCTATCTTCTTTTTCAAACCTTTATAAAAAAGCTGCATACCACCGCTTCGACCTATAATGAGATTATATAATTAAATAAACAAAAGTAATGACGGAAGAAATGGATTATCTGTAAGACGTGTTTTGAACTTCAATGTAGAAAAAACGCCACGTGTGGAGCTGCGACGAAGAGTGAAAAAAAAGGCGACAAGATGTAATCATATTTACCCAAGATGAGCCGTCTTGTAACACTTGCAGACGCTTCGATTCAAAAAAATGTTTCAAAGTAACTCGTCCAAAGAAATTTATCAACTTTTTACCTCTTGGAAAGTGTTTTTTTCGAAGTACGAGTATTTTTCGGAATTTCGTAAAAAGAAGTTTTCTCGTAAACTTACTCTTATTTACCTAATTTTTTTAAAGTTTATTTTAGCCGGACTTACGTTTCACCGGATAGGAACGTAGTGATGACGTCATTAATGTGGAAACGAAATTTTTTTTAGACCATTCTACTCCTACCATCACATCTTTCAGCTGGAAAGGGTCGACAAATTTGATTTTAATGAATTTGGAAAATTTTACCATTTATGTTGGTCGATAATCCCTTCGAATGTTTGTTTCATGTTTCGATATAGGTACGTGTATTTTCCTTGTGAAAAAAGTTTTTAAAAAATGTTTCACATAGTTCAAAGTTGTTGGACGATTCGAAATAAAATGAAAGGTTGTTATGCGGCAAAAATATTTTTAAACAAAAGGAGGCTAATTCTTCAATTTTTAGCGCAACAAAAATCTTCGAAAATGGCTGCCGATGAAAATTAACATCTCTTTGGTTCAAAGACGATTTTTCGGTTATTTTTTATTGATCCTTAATTTGTTGACTTTAACAGTGTTTGTAAAATAGGAAACTATAATGACAGTAATAACAAAGAACTAATCTAAACCACGGAAGAAGCCTTTTTTTAGAGGCTGCGAAGTATTGACGAAGTGGTTTTAGATTTTGGTGATCTCGTCTGAAGCCCATTTTTCATCTGCCTACCTCCACAAACACCTATACCGATTTTGTCCTATCTCGTGCTGCTTTCTTTTGATCGTTTTCTGATGAAAAAAAAATTGACCTGTAATTAATCGGTCCGTTTTATCGCTTAGAGACACGGCGAATACGACGTGGCGGTTCTGAAGTACAAAATAGCGGCTCAGAAATTACCCGAATGCGCTGAAATGTGGAACAACATCGGAATGTGCTTTTTCGGCAAAAGGAAATACGTGGCTGTGAGTACAAATACAGAGGGAGGTTTTCTCAACGATGGTCAATTACATCGGCGTGTTTTCGCAGGCGATCACGTGTTTGAAGAGAGCTTACTACTTGAATCCGACCAATTGGCTGACAACGTATAATTTAGGATTGCTGCATTTGAACACACGTCAGCACGCCTCAGCTGCGATTTTTCTATCGGCCACGATCAAACTCAATTCGCATCACGGTGCTACTTACACGTTACTCGCATGTAAGTATTCGCGAAGTAAGTTAACAATTGCTAAGCAAGCGAGGAAAAGTAACGGAAAAGAGTCCGACTCGCGGCCGGCGTTTAGATCGTATTTTTTTTTTATATTATCGAACGACCAGCAATCGTATTAAATTGTAGTTATTTTCATTCGGATTGTTGGATAAGTTATGAATCCGAACGAATACGATGGTAGTTATCCCGGAACGTATAGAGCCCGTACGCCGAATCCGTACGTTGGACGTAATTTAGAATACGATCGCGGTTCGTTGAATAACGCGGCGCGCAACGATTACGACGCGGATTCGATGCTTTCGACGCGCAGCTGCACTGGCGCCCGAGACAGCGCTCGTCAATGGGACCGACGCTCGGTGGATTACGCACCGCGGACCGAAATGCCGCCGCCGGCTTACCCGCCCTGTCGCGCGCCCTCGTATACGCCGTACAGAAGCAGCGTCGCCGGCCTCAGCGAATACGATAAACCGCAGCCGCCGCATAGACGCGAGCATTCGCCGATGCGCAAGACATCTCGAGCGTCGTTCAAAGGATTCACGAGCGCGTTTCCAGGCAACGACGCCGGATACGATGATATGGACGAGAAACGCACCCCTCGCTACGGCCATCATCCCGAACCGGATACTAGAACTTATAAACCGTACGAGCCACCGGCGTCGTACAAAGATCACAGAATCGGCGGATACCAGTCGTCGTACGGACACGCCGACGATTATCCTCCGGAATCGATACGCGGATCCGATCGCAGATTTACCCTCGATAACTTAGATTCCGTCTCGAGACGAGGGCCCGTCGAGTACGAGCCGTGTGATAGATCGTGGGACGGCGGCGGAGGCGGGTCGTGGTACGAGGATCAGTGCCGCTCCGAGCATTCCCTCAGTCCTAAGACGTTCAAGAAGGAGTGCCAAAGGGCGTATAAAGAAGCGAGAGCGCAACGTATGCGCAATCTAGAAGAAGGTCTTTATGGTAAATGCGACTGGGCCACTTTTGATAGTAAATATTGCTAGCGTTTCCAACTCCTCGTTTTCGAGTCGGTGATTGTGTTTTTTCCCTTTACTCTGTTCTATCCTTCGTTTAAATTAAAGTATATTAAATTTTCGCGAAATATAAATCTCTAGAGTTCGACTAGCCGACATATTTTTTATCCTTTTTTCGTTGTTTCAGTGTCGTTGAAACATCTCGGAGATGTTTCCAATTGCAGAAGGTGTTTCGAAGAGGCGCTCAAATGGAATAAAGACGATGTCGAAGCCTGCGTTAATTTCGCTTTGTTTTTGTTTTCGTTAAACGAGAAAACTCTAGCTGTCAAATATCATTCGCATTTTCTACATTTACTCAACGTTTTACCTAATATTGATAAAGAGGTAATGAAAATGTTATATTTGACGGCGTAAAACGTTCTCGAGATGTTTTTTTTCCTGCACGTTTGTTTGCTCGTTTGATTGATTTTTTTTCCCGCGTAATATCGCGCCGAACGCCAACTGAACCGATTCGAAGACCGAGTTTTGTAAATTGTGTCGGATATTTTCCTCGAAATAACGTGAAATTTTCATTTTGAAACGGAAACGATCAAATGAAACTCAACACGCTTGAATAGCTCGCTGAAAAGAGCTATCAAAGGTACGATGCGACGAAGTTTATCGCCTGTTGATGACCTTCGGATGAAGGAATCTGCAACCCAAGTTGGACAAGTGTATGTAGATTTACGTGCTTCGAGATTTGAAGCGATATACAGACCATAAGGTGTTTCGTAGCTCAAGTAGGTCTAGGTATGGCAACGAAATTCAAAATGGCTGGCGTCTGGTGGAGCTGTGACGAAACTCTTGAAAACGGGATACCTGAACTGTAATATGTGAAGAAATTGTAGTCTAAATTTTTACTGAAAAAACAAAGGGCTTTAGAAAATTTTTCATCTCTCATAATTTAAAGAAAATTAAATTTCCTATTTTTTGATGTAAAAACAATTACATTCTGACCATTTTTACGGTTGTAAAGCTCATTTTCTTCTCACTGATTTTCCGATTTTTTCAGTGTGTTACTTACTTCCTTAGTAAATCTCGAATTTTCAGAATTTTTTCCAATTTTCTTATGTATTACAGTTCATACTCGTAGTATCCCATTTTCAACATTTCGTTGCAGCGCGCTCTGGGTATCGTTTCATTACCAATTAGCTTAATCATAAATTGATATTTTGAACAAAGATTAGTTTGGCTCATAAACATAGGAAGGGGAGTGCATCGGCATAGGACAAATATTTTAAAAAATTATAAAAATTTGGTATTTTAAAATACTGTAACTCTAATATGTTATATTCTGATAACGTTTCTTGTGTACATTTCCAAGAAGCGCATTCGTAATTCGTACATTAAAAAAGAAATTAAAGTTGCCAAGAGGGGTTCTGACCCCCTGGACCTCCTCCTCCTCTCTAAATTCGTTATCAAATAAAACAAGATTGTTACATTTAGCATCTCAATTATCGAAACAATGCGGCTTCGAATTGGGAAACTACATCTCAGGTCGTAACTCGTTTAAAAATCCACCTCTGTACAAAAAAGATAATCTAAACGCGTTGCTAAACGTCTTCTCGTCGTTGACACATTTATAACGTTCCATTTCGCTTTGTATCTGCGCAGCTCATTCATATGGGAAATACGCTGACCGAAGCGTTGAAAAATGATCAAGAAGACGTTAAAGATAGCCCGATGGCGGTGCCACTGCCAGCTAGCGAAGAAACTCGACGTAATCCCGAAACGAGTCCGGTCGAAAATGAGTTTGACACTGATGAAGAGCTCGTATGAAAAGCGGAATTGGCTCGTATTTTCTATGGTTTTTACGTAAGACAAGAGTTTGTTACAGTCGTCAACGCGAAAGATAACACCTGGAAATAGTATTTCTTTGATGTTTATATTTTTCTATGTTTTCAGAAAATTTTTCACGCGAGAAGTAACCTTTGTTCGAAGATGAAGATAAAACGTTGGAATATTTTCAGTCGGCGCGATGGCTGATCGCGTAAATATTTAAGGCGTGCACAGGTACGATATAGGTTTTCTCTCTCGCGTCGCCCGCAAAACTACGTGCAGAAACTTTTTTAATATTTCAGTCATTTTTAATGCAAGAAATTTAAAAGTTTCGCTGACGAGTTTGCTTTGAAGAATTAATGGAAACAATTTGCAAAGCTTGTACTATTAAAGATGGTTAGCGCGATTTTTCCCACTAGCCGAATTCGTTTTTTATGTTTTTTTGTACAAATAAATTGTTTACCAAGTTGATTTCGTATCGGTAAATTTTTCATTTTTTGTGCTTTCGCAGGTGAACATCCAGTGTTTACGAAACGAGGTAATTTAAAAGGAAAAATTACTTTTTTATTAGTCGTATTTAACGTCGAAAGCCGAGTAGCCCGGGGGCGGATTATAACGAGGAAAATTCGCCATATTCGGTGTCCGAATTTTTTTCCCACGACTGGCAAAAGATCCATCGTCGAGGTACAAACACCGAAATCACGAGAGAGAGTTGGAATTATTTGAGATGTCTGTTTTAGTTTTTTTTCTGTCAAGCTGGTTTTTTAATTATTCCCGGCCATTTAATTAGCGCAAGTTTTTACGATTTTTCGTTGCGTGAAATTCGACGGAGATATTAAAGATGGTGGATTTTTCGTATTAGCACAAACGTAAAGTCACACGAAGCTGGAGGAGTTTGGAACATGTTTTTCGAAATATTTTCCAAATTAAGAGCAGCATTTTGAAACAACGAAAACTTGAAACTTTGAAGCTTTTCATCATACTAGTGCCATTAATTTTAGTAAATTATTGAAAGAATAGTAAGCCCGTATAAATTGGAACGACAGCCAATCGCGTTGGAGAACAGCGCTTTAGTTTAATAATACAAATCACGTATGACGTATTTTTCAGCACAACGTATGATCCGCCCCTGAGAAAAATTCGCCAACTTCGACGTATCGCGAATCACGGCCGTAAGAAGTATCACAGAAATCGTCGCCATTACACTTACACAGCTGAGTGATCATTTTTACGCGACCCTCGAGTAAAATTAACGCTTTGGCAAAGCACATTAAAAGGCTATCGGTATAACGACGTATTAATTCGGTATAACATGCACGTTCGCATCGGAAAAAAATACCCCGAAGAAGGAAACTTATCGACTACATGGTATCTAGTCGTACACAACGTAGCCGAAACCTAATTCAGCGGAATTTACCAATAATCAGCACGTACTACGGAATACGGCGTGTGTACGTAAACGTACTCGACGTTATTACACCACACACATTACGTCGTCGTCGCGGGTTATCAAAACACTGCAATTTATCGAGTGCCGAACCTCGTCCCTTTTCTTTAAGTAGTCCAAACGAAGTAAGGTAAGGGAAATGTAGGTTCTGCGTCTTCCAACAATTCGCCATTTCTCCCATCATTTTTCATTACTAATAAATCTTGAAAATACCCAATTTTCGTTTTCAATTTTGAACCACTTCAAAGTAAATATCAATCTTTTTCTATAAATTTTTATTTCAATGCGTTTCAAAATTTCTGGACTTTTGTTTCTAACTGTTGTACTTTTCCGAGATTATTCAACCTACATTGATGACTTTTTCCAAGGCCGGAATGCGGCGGAATTCCTCAGATTTTATTTCAAATGGTTTATTGCATTTCATAAACATACTACGTCTGTGTATTGGAATAGTAAAAAGAGAAAAATGCTCGTAAATGCGAATCGATTCTGTTATATGTACCGCAAGTAATAAGCTCGGATTTTTTCTGTAGGTACAAATACATCGCTCAATGTTGATAGCCGATACACGCGATGATTTTACAACAACTTCTCCCCGAAGAAAACAAATTGTAGGAAATGCTAAAAATAGCTCATTTAATTACGAAATTTTTCACAGTATTTTTCTGATACACCTACGTAGCTTTTACCGTATTCGTTAATTGTCTTAATTAAAAGAATTTTAATTTATGTCAATTGCGCGACGATACGAATAAGTTTAAGGAAAATCGAGCGTTTTTTTCATCTCAGTTTCCATTTCGTTTGAATCGGAACGCGATACGCGTAGGTTTTTGGAATGACTAAGTTCACGTTGTGGGTGAACTGTTTTTTTTGTTCATGTTTAACAGGTATTTTTGAAAGATCACCGAATCGCGTGCTGCGCGTATCAGCGCCATCGAACTTAATGAGAAAACTAGGCCTGGAATGTGTGTGAAAATGGAATCAAATCTGGATTGTAGATTGTAATTTCGCATGCAAATTATCACCGTTGGATTTTATTGTAGCTGAAAAGCTCGATTGTCGTTTAATGAATTCCAAACGTTTTTTATCCCTTCTGCCGTCGTTAGTGTGATAATTACAGTTGGGCGAAAATTATTCTCGGAATTGGTATTATGTTAATGGGCATATTTCGTTTATGCTTGTGTCTTGTATGGCGGCGGCGAATATGTATTTTTGAATTACTTATTAACGCGGATATGGTTACACGATGCTCATTATAATGAAACCATATACTGCGAAGGTAAAAGTAAAAGTATATTTCTTGACGTAGCGTAAAATACATAAAAAGCAAACACTGGTATTAATAAGCTGCGTATAATCATCGTTATATACATGTGAGACATACCGTACTTATGTACCATAGGCGTGTAGCAAGAGCAACCCTTTAATAGCAAAATGTTGAAGAGTTGTTGATATTTTCATATATCTACTCGTCTTCAACCTTTTTGAATAGTGTGGGGTATCTTCTATCTTGTACCTAGTACCACAATTTCACTAATGCAGTATCTACATTTTACTTTAAGTACAAACTCAACAGTCCATTATAAATATGCGAAGCACTTCACTTTTATTTTGATTTTTCAAGAGTCCTGTTACCATTGTTGAAGTTTTTTGGCAATGTTATAACGTAATAATGGATACTGCGAAGATATAAAGTAATAGCTTAAATAATGCAGTGTTATCTCGTATCAACGTAGTTATAATAAGTTTTATTTTTTCGCTAGTTTGTCATCTCAAATCACCGCTGGCGAAGGATTTTCAATAAAAATGGAAACATTGTAAAAAAGTATGTTAGAAGAGCCGGATTTTCCTCCATGGAATTAACATTAGGAAAGCATCTATTTTACAAATAATCATACGGTGGAATTCACATAGAAGTAAGTACATTGAAGATGAGCTCTCGAAAATTTTTCATATAGTACATAGGTATTTTGAATCGTCGAAACGAAGTTTGTTATGTTTCTGAAGACGTCATTCAGGAGAGAATTCTTCGTAGAAAGGAAATTGAAATGAATGTGGAATCAAAATATTACCGGAATAAATAAAATAAGAAAAAGTAAAAGAAATCGTTAAAAATCGAGAAGTCCAATCATATGTAATCTTATTCGCCGTGACGTTCAAGTTCAAACAACGATAACAATTTTTTCCCACTTGTTTAGAAAAATCCGGCTAAAAATATTTTCCTCGGTGAATAAGCCGAACTATTTCGCCGTGAACGAATTATGTAATTCTGTTTGGCAGCGTTTGCGATTCTGCAAGAGTATTCATAAATTCATATTTTAAAAATTTCAAAACTATAAAGTTGCTAAGTTTTCGCTTTTTAATGTTATACACTCGACTTAGACGTTTAATTTTTCTCAACTCGAGAGTACAAAATTGAGTCGAGAATAAAGAAAACGTTGGCCATAAATCACGATAATCTTACACGAGATACGCTTTTCGTAGCTGTATTGTAAATTCAAGCCCATTTATTAGACTGATGGCAGATTAGTTTGCGGAATTTTACAGTATGAGGTTACAGACTCGTTGGGAAATCCGGAAAAGAAATTTGAAAAAAATCACGTTGGTGTTATTTTATTTTTTTACTTTTTATTCTATTCTAAAACGTAGTAGAGATTGACGATTGAGACGCTGGGAGTTGTGCCCATAATTTTTTTTGAATTCCTCAATAACCGGTTGTAAACGAAAATAGTAGCAAAAATTGGAACTACTTTTACGATAGCAATAACCTCCGTAATACATAAATGCCCTAAATGAATAGTATTCGATCTGATAAGAAAATTGTATAATTGATAACGCCATTTGAAATCAAAATGGCGGAGGTAATTTTAATTCGTTACATGTTCTCATAATTTTTCATGTAAACTGTTCGTCGTTATTGAAAAATTGTAACAAGTGTTTTCTAATGTTTCCGTAGACGATATCGAGTATTTATCTTCGCGACGAAGTTTTCCAAGTCATTTGAAACTTTCGACGGAAGAGATTTAATTGAACTTTCATGACGCGATTCCACCGGAACTCATTTCTTTCAAGGAAAACTGGAAACTACCTCGTAATACCATCGTAAGCCAATTAGTAAGTTTTCAAAGACACTTGATTTTTTGGGCGTAGTTCGGGTTAATTAATATAATAGTTTGTCGGTTTCCAGTACAACTTCTAGTGGAAGATTATCGTGTAATTACAAATCTCAACTCGGATGCGCGTTCAAGTGACAAGAGATACGAAATACGTTTTATCTAAATGAGAATGTCCCACGCGTATTTATGACGTTGAAGAAACATACAAGACGCGTTTGTATTCGAAAATGATGCGTAAACTTGTAAATTATGTTCGCCTGGCGAACGGCAAATTTAATTTATCGCGAATTAATTTACCATCATACGCGGATACATGTTGGTAAACTCGCTGGAATCGAGATGATAACGTCTTGAAAAGTTATTCATTTCGCAACAGGCGCGAATTTTCGATATCGCGTAATGAGCTTCGTATGACGAAATTAATTTTCGTCTGTGGCTAAAATGTCGACTTTTTACGTGTAACGCCGTTTCTCGACTACGTGTCGTTTAATTTCGCGATTTGCGGCGTAGATGCGATATCGCGGACGCGGAATTGTACGTATAATTAAATTTCGTTCGGTGGTGTATTCGTAATCTTGGTTTTGATCCATGATGGTTGCAGCCTGCAGACGTTGGTGAGTTTACTTTACTATTTGTAATTGTTTTTCTAGCCTAGTTGATTCTAAAGCAGAAATGTAATCAACGGAATGAGGTAGTCTTTGGGTCTATAGATTCGAAATGGCGCTACTGAACTATGTAATTTTATTTCATCTCGGCTACGAAGTTATTTCTTATTTTTCCTATACTGTACAAATTGAATGTGACGTATGTTTCTTACGTTGAACAGACTATTCTATTCAACTACGTTTTCACGTCTTGTCAAAATGAAAATATCAAAGTAACAATGTTATCAGAGGATTCCAAAATCGAAACTGTAGACTCTGAATTTCTTTGCTTTATTTTCGAATTTAAACTAGAAACGTTACATGCGAACTCGTCACAAATATGAAGACGAATTTGAAATTGAGAAGGGGTCGATGAAATCACATAAAAGTATGAAAGCAAAGCGAACAAAATGAAAGTACAAATCCACTGAAAAAAGAAAGAGGAGAGCGTTAAGAAGAGAAAAAAATGGATAAAAATCCAATTGAAAAATACCGAGAAATGAATCGGAAAAAAGATAAGGAAACGATGTAATATAAGGTGACGCCGCAGAATCCAAATCTTTGGTTTCAACGTGAAAAAAAAGAAATTCCTTATGCAAGCATACTTTCTTAACTGAATCTCCGTCGAGTTATTCCAACGCGGAAGTCTTTTTATCTCATTTTCATCAGCTTGCGAAACCATTCAACGAGATACTCGTATGTCGGAAAAATCGCATCGGTTGTTTTTTCTCGCCGAAACTTTTCCGTCGAATATTGTCCGAGTTCAATGGATCATTACGTCCTCGAGTTTAAATAACGAAAAAAAAGGGGAAAAAAATATCGTTAAATTCACGTATCTTCTCATTATGGATTCTAGACCATTTTAAGCGGCACTCACGCATATATTATTAAAGTATGTATAAAAAGTTGGAATTTTAAATCGGAATTTTCATAAGATCGGGTCTACATAGCATAGTTGTGGTTAACCTTGGGACATGCACGGTACACTAATGTAATGTACTAAATTTTAATATGATTCGGTAAAAGAAAAAAACAATTCGCTGCTTAAGAATTGGAAATTGAAGAATGAATTTGATTTAAAATGTATTTACCCCGTGTTTCAAACGGTTTTTAAAGATGTAGATAGGCAGCCGACCGGTAAATGTATTCGTGAATAAGTCTCGTAAACATGTCCCTCCGTCGTCGCTTGCCCAAGGCCCCGGTGCTGGCTCGGTTATTGAATTATGTAATTGTGCCGAACCAGTTTGAACTTTTACCGAAATAATATAAAAAGATTTTGATGGATCGAAAATTACATTTTGATTATCGTGCATTCTTCACGCAAAAGTTGAAGTGAAATTTCACTAAGGTCATCTTTGGCTTCTACATCTCGATTGAATTTTTCCAAAGTAAATAACACCCTAGCGTTAATTTTCGTAAACCTGTTTTTCTTTGTGAAAAATGGAAATTTCGATAAAGGTCAAATGTATGATCATTTTTAAATTCTAGTTCATACTTGTAAAGTGAAAATTAATTCAGATGGTGGATTTGCGTCAATCGAGGATGTAATTATTACAATCGTGTTGTAATGTCTTCCGAAATGTATTCCGGATGTGGTATTCTGTGCAGGTTCTAAAGCGAAATCGGTCATGTATGTCGAAGCTTAATGTTAAAAATGTATTGCAGTAGTTTCTTCGGTTGGTGAAATCCTCCGAAAACTCTAAGACAACTAAAAAGTTTGAATGATTCTCCGAGATAATGTCTCGTCGAGGATAGACAATTGGACATCTTGATGCAAATTTGCAGCTGTGCTTTTGCGCAAATGTACTGAAATTCCTCTGAAAGCAGATGTTACTTTTTTTGAAATTAAACAGAAATACCGATGATTTGGATGCCGCAAAATTGAAATAATCCAGTAGCCGTTGAAATATTCAACGGAGATTCTGATTCTACTGTCAAGTTATTCCTTATGTACAGTATTATACTTCTCTTGTCGCTGTCACCTCAGCTTTAAGGAGACACGCGCAATTAATCTTTCATTTTCACGATCGCGAATCGCCGACACGTGTCGTGGGAACGTCGTTAATTTCCGGTCGAAGGTGCTGAATGACGCGCTGTCTTGCTCAAGTTGACCTTTTTTTTTTTTCGATAATTATGTAATTTCTTATATTTGTATCAACTGGAAGGAAATTTTTGTTTTAAATTAAAAAAATTTATTTTAGCGGGAATGAATTCCATACGAACTTTGACCCATTTTTCCACATTTTTGAAAAATTCCAGAACTGCTACTCAGTAGGTTTTTTTCTTTAAATTTTGTTGTTTTTGGTCGAGGTAGCGGAAAATATGTCAGGGAACCTAGTTTCTAGCCGTTCAATCACATATCAGCGGTTTCTGGAGCATTTTGAAAGTGCTGGAGAAAATTAAAATCATACTGGAGACTCCAGAACGACTTGGCAATGCGAAACTTGGAATCAGCGAGTCCGAATTAGGAGAAGGATACATTTTGCACGATTTTCCGCTATTTTTTCAAATCGACTAGATTTTTTTTTATTTTTTTTACATTTATGAATAACAAGTGTACCATGAGTGACTAAACTCCTTAGGGAAAACTGGGTCAGGGGAATGACCTGAGCCCCGTAGCTGGAGCAAGCTTTTTGATTGGTCATCGATATTATCATTTAAAAAGATAAAACATTTCAGTATTCATGAATTACCGAATTTTCATTTCATCCTTTGAATGAACTTGTAGAATCATCAAAATATCACAAAGAACTCGAGTAAGGCAAATTTACGACATCGTTATTCGCATTTATGGCACATAAATAATTACGAATCGATAATGACGCGGCGTATTTGCTAATTATCTCGAACTTGGAAAAAACACTCCCAAAATTTCTTTTTTCAAGGTTAAAAACGAGGAAATTTTATTTTTCTAGAAAATCCGTGGCCGTATTTTTGCTCTCGTATGAAATTTTAATATATTTTGACTGGTTTCATGGGGGTACTTTTGAAAAAAAAAAATATGACATTGAATTTCAACCGCAATTAGCATAAATTGCGCAACCTTAAAAATTCATTATTGCTTATGTGCACGCGGTTTTTCAACATTCTATGTATTTGTCCCTTCCCTGGAGTGATTTTCGTGTCATCTTCGTAACGGAAATATTTTTATGTTACTTGTCGATTCCCATACTTTCGATAAATTCTGGAATTAAATTTTGAAAGGGGTATTTTGGCAACCTATGCTGTTATGGTATTCTTTAAGATTCAAAAATTTATCAAAATTTGGAAAATTGAGTTAGGGGGTTGAAATTTTAACACCAATGCGGCCTTTCTACCTGTTTTTGATGAAAAAAACATTTTTAATTCGTGAATTCATTTTTCAGCTCTTTTAAATTTTTTTAATAAACCATTATGAAAGAGAAATCGCGCCAAAAAAATTCCTCCAATTGGACCCGCTGAATCGGAAAATTGCATTGCCGAGCCGTTCTCAAGCCTCTAGCGCAATTTCCATTTTTCTCCAGAAATTTCGAAATACTGCAGAAAGCGTCCATGTGAGATTGGGCGGTTAATAACTTGGTTTCCTCTTATTCTCGACCTACCCAACTTGACTTGACCACATTTCCGGAAAATTCCAGTCGGTCACCTCGGTTGGGGTTTCCTGGACCAGCTTTTGTATTATATAAAGTAATTATTACCAGGCCTTTTTTTTGTCACTTCTTTTTTTGGGAGGGGGGACGCTAATTCTCAAAAATTGTAAGTCCATAATTTTATACCCCTTCCCACCCCTTGCTATTGTTTTGCGAAA
The DNA here is from genome assembly GCA_003261595.1 of Maconellicoccus hirsutus. Classification (NCBI taxonomy): domain Eukaryota; kingdom Metazoa; phylum Arthropoda; class Insecta; order Hemiptera; family Pseudococcidae; genus Maconellicoccus; species Maconellicoccus hirsutus. The sequence continues at coordinate 25,384 of QBDW01002132.1, forward strand.
AAAATCGAGGTGATCATAAAAGTCCAAAAGTTTTTATAAAGTTTGCCAAAAATGATTTTTTTTTTCTTTTCTAATTCTTTCATTGTTTAAAAGTGTTTATGGCAATTTTTCAATATTTTCGAAAGTTCCTTTGGGGGCACTGCGTTCCCCTCTCAAAAAAAAAGTTCTGATTATTACGAATTTTTAAAAATCTCGTTTTTTCGTTAATTCAAGTACGCGATGATAGTGTACGGATTTTTTTAAATTAGTAATAATTTATCTAAGAAAAGCTCATCTAGAAAAACCCACTCGAGGTGGCCGGCTGGAATTTTCTGGAAATGAAACAAGTTAAGCTGCCTAATCTCTTATGTACGCCTTCCGGGCGTTTTGATATTTCTGCAGAAAAATGGAAATTGCATTGGAGAATTCAGAACAGTTCGGCAATGCGATTTTCCGATTCAGCGGGTTCAAATTAGTGAGAATTATTTGGCGCGATTTAAAATTATTTTTCCAGATGATTTTTCACAGAAATTTCGTAATTTTCAATTTTCAAAAATTCACCAAAAAACCGAATAGGCAACTTGGGCAGCTGAAATTTTGGTTTTGTTTTTTTTTTAACGTGCTCTTTCCAAAAATCTAACTTTTGTCCAAATCCGAGCCGGTCACCTCGAGAGGTTCCTTTGTCAGAAATACTCTAAAATTACCGTCCTCGCTGAAAATGCTCCTGTCTGGGGATCCTTCTACCAAGTCCTTCCTCTTTCGCTTCTGAAAATGCGAGCATTCAACCATCAGTTGGGAAAATTAAGCTGTTTTGTGTACTTTAAGCAACAAATTGAATTGACTGAGTTTAACAATAAGACGCGGTAAATTCAATCGTCAGTTGGCAAAATTAGGTAGTTGTACTTTTGAAAATATTTTCATAAAAAAGCAAAATAAAAATGACTAGGAAGATATTTTGTAAATTTGAAAGTCAGAAAGTGAAAACAAACCGTGTTCATTGAAATGGACGACGACTTTATTGTCAAGTACAAGCAACTGGAGCCAGCTGAAGAAATAGTGGGAATTTTGAAAATTCGAGTTTCCCCCTAGAAAATACCTTCGGTAGGTCACTGGTCAGGGTTGAGCGTAAAATCGCCGAAACTCGAAGAAACACTTGAATTTCTATCGCCCGACGACGTTAATTTGTCCCCTCGGTAGCCTTTCCCCTTTCGTTTTATCGCACGCGCGTAATTATTCGAGCGCGCCAATATAATTACGAAATTTCACGCTCCTTTCCCTTTTTCCAAGTTTTTCGCGATTTATCGGCGCGCGTTGTATTAATTTACGTTGATAATTGAAGCGAACGCGAACCGGTTTCATTGTTTTTTTCGTTGGTAAATACTAAATAGGCTAGAATACGCGACGTAAAGCTTCCCGTTAAGTTCGATACGTGTACGCGACCGCTAAGAAAATCCGAAATTTTCGAAGTGTTGGGTGGCGGCGGCGGCGGCGGTGGCGGTGGCGGTATCAACAGGTGTAGCCGTCAGTCTGCAACCTGCAACGTTGCTCGTTCTGCGTTCCGCGTTCCGCGCTCGTTCCGGTCTACTGATAACTGATAAGCATGCGCCGCTGAAAACATATCGTCGAAATTTTCAACAAGTAACGGCCGTCCGAAAAAATCAAATACTCGAACTCGAGGAACGCGACGAAAAACGCGTTGACTTTTTAGTCAGTCACTTATACTCGTATTCGGTTCGGTTATCGCGTGTGTGTTTACTGTTTAGCGTTTACGTGGTGTTTGCTCTTGTACAGTACTTTTTTTTTGCGACCCGGTAATTTTTTTCATCAATTTTTGTCCGTACGTAAGTTCGACCGGCTGCTTGGTGATTTAGTGTGTGCTTTGTACGTTTCGAGAAGTGCGGTGGTATTTTGATCGAAAGAAACAAGGTGGTGATTCGACCTGAGTAAAGGGTAAGCAGACTAGCAGACGAGTTTCGGCTTACTCGTATTATTGCCTTTGTTTGGCGCTATTTTTGAATTTCTAACGCATTTTTCCCGGTTAAATAATCCCTTCGTGATTAATTTAACGCATCTCGAGACGAACGAATCTTTTGCCATTTCTTAAAAATTAAAATAATTCCTCATCGCGGTTTTGCGGTTGTAGCTCGATCGGCGATTTTTTTCTCGTTTTATTGCACCAAACCGGTACAATTTTCGGTACTTTTTGGCAGATATACTGTATTACATACGAGCGAATTAATTCGATGTTTACGGTCGAAAGAATATACGCGACTGATGACGATGACGTATATTCTAAGTCAAGGATACACCTGACCATACGATGTACGGCCGTGGCCGTGGTCGTAACGTCGTAAGACCACGTATATCAAGCAAAGGGGTCTCAACGATGTGGCCATAATTCTTCCGAATTTTTCCCAATACTTGGAAATAAACAAACGACGAATTTTTGCCAATAAACGATAAGGAAACGTTACTTGGAAAAGATAACGGTTTGTGTCGAAAATTTAAAAACATTTGAAAAAAGATAAAGAAATCGTGACTGATTCTTCGATGGATCGAATTTTTTGATTTATTTTCCCACAATTGTCGAAAACATCGTGAACGTAATTTTCCAAAAATTTTCCCACTCGTGACCCACTTGGTGGCACCCGCTGCTAGATTTATCGCCGCATTCGCCCTTCTTACCGGTAATTTTGAGTTATCGAGAATGTGTTGAAGTGAATCGTGTACGTATTTGGTGGATTTAAGTAGTTTTTTATCTCATTTTGCGTTATATGGTTGAATAACCGGTCGACCTAGTGACCATTGGGAGTGTGGGTTGTTTTCTTCATGAGACGTTTTATTGTGTATGAGATGAATTATGATTAATCTATTTTGAAATTTTATTTTACAATGTGCGGCTCGGATTTGAACGAGAGTTGGATTTCTGGAGAGAGCGTGTCGAAAAACCCCCAAAATCAAAATTCCATCCGCTCAAATTAACTTTTCGATTTTTAACAAATTTTTGAAAATTGAAAATTAGGTACCAAATTTCTATTGAAAATAAAAAATTTGGAAAAATAATTTCAAATCACGCGAAACCTCGTAATTTGGACCCGCTGAATCCGAAAATCGCATCGCCGAGCCGTTCTGGAGCCTCCAGGGCGATTTTCGTTTTTTTCCAGGAACTTCGAAATGCTCCAGAAGGCGTCCATTTGAGATTGGATAGCTAAAAACTCATTTCTACGCTAAAAACATTATTTTCGATGATCGGACCTTTTTGGTATCCCACCCACCTTATCCCCTCACCACCTCATTTGGTCAGATGATTGGGAGTATTCTGTACCGCTCATGGATGAATTTAAATACGCGTTTCAAATAATAGGGGGGGGGGTGAATCCTCGTAAAATGGGAGAGATGAAAAATTGGTACTGTCGCTTAAAATCTCTGTTTTAGCGTATAGAGCAAGAATCAGCCATAAAATTGCTTTTAACAGCTCGATCGAGGGGACATCTTTTTTTGCGCATTCAAGACTAATGTAAGTCGAATAAAATAGCCGGTTTTATTCTAGTTTCGTGAATTTCTTCGAAATATCGCCGCGAAACGCGATGACGCGATTACAGCCGAATTTCCTAGATGGAATTTCCGTTCGAGCGCATTTCGAATATTGCGTAATTTTTATTATTACCTGTGGTTTTTTTTTTCTTTTTTTAGAAACCGCATATGCATAAATTATCTCTAAATTAAACCAATTTTAGCCTGTTACGTGGACGCGAATCGCCGTCGGGTGCAATTGGCGGTGATGCCGTCTCAGATACCTTGAAAAATTTGTCAAGTTATGCGGGAGACGGAGAAAAAATTACATAAATCACCATTTTTATTACGAAAATTATCCGCGATCGTAGAGATTTTCCATAAGACACGTCTGCCTCTCGATTGCCAATGCAAGAAACCAGTAACAGGCCGGAAATTTATCATAGCTCGAGAATCCAGATTGCACGAAGACAAGACGTGCTTCGAGGATTTGTTCGAAATGGACCGAAATAAATATGCATGTGAGAGAAGTCGCCGAAAAAAGTGGTATATGAATTTTTCTTGTTTCTCGTTCGTCTTTTTGGCGATGCGATGGGTAGTTGTGTTGTTTTATTTAATGGGGGAGACGAAGTGATAAAAAATGTTGAAATTGTACGAAATTTCCGGCTTTGTGGGCATTTTTGATGCGGCGCCTTTTTCAAAAGTCATCGAATTCGTTGGTCTGTTCGTCTGATATTTATTGGTGGAATTCGTGGTAGATAAATAAAAATGGCGCGAAGAGACGACGACGGTGTTGGCAAATGAACAAAGAGACGAGATGAAAGAGGAAACAAAAGACGCGATAAAAAGGACGACGACGACGGCGGCGGCGGCGGCGAAGCGAAAAGGTGAAAAGTATAAAGACGACGATTGTTAATAAATTTGTAAAGAATATTTTTTTCGACAGTTCGTTTTTGGGCGACGAGCGACGAGTTGAAAAGCTCGATTTTGCTGATGCGACGACCGAGGGGGGAATCGAGATAGATAGTGGTATTAACGTCGCAAAGACCTCTTTCGCGTTGGGGACACGGCGAGGAAGACGGTACCGAGCAAACGTGGCGCATTAAGACAATGAAAATTGGTTTATTTTTTTAGTCGTTTTCGAACGAAAAGAGCGCAGAGCGTCGGAATAGTACGAATGCCGTCGCCATACTGACTAACCAGACTTGAGGGCATCGTTTATCATTTTTCTGAATACATATAGACGGTGCAGGAACGATGAAAGAATTAAACGCGATTATTGTATTTGATAAATGATACCGAATGGACGGTGAAACGGACAACGTGAAACAGAAAGTGACAGATTTTTTCGCCCCGCTGGCCAACGTACGCCGGGTCGCCTCCGGAGTCGGAATGCCCGTGTACCTATATCCGGCGCTGGTGCGCTGACGAGCGCCGAGCACGCGACGACGTCGGGCACCGGGCCCAGTGAAAAATGGAGATGGCTCGTGTCGAACGTACTCTGAATCGTTCCTGCGGTGTTTTTCCTTGACGCGGACGATGCTGGAAAATTTATAGAGCTTTTCTTTTTCGAATTGCGCGCCGTGGCGTCTGACAAAATTCGATACTCAATCGATGAAGATGCTATGGTCCTCTTTTTCGTTATAGTGTCGTCAGTCACAAAGGGGACATCGAATGACGAAAGGCGCGACAACGGAAAAAGAAACGATACCGCAAAAGGCGAATTAATAATAAAATAAATATGAAGAAAAAAAAAAACAAAAAGAGGCGAAAACCGCCATTTTTAACTTTCTTTATCGCGTCCTCGTCGGTTGAGCCGACGAAGCTCGGGTATTCTTGACAGGCGCGCAATATCCGCGAGTCAACATCGTACATCAAAAAGTACCAACCATCTGTCATCGCGCGTACCCGTCGTATCAAGTCTCCAGGGAAAACCGGCGGTCGCGGCGTGACGACAAGGCGAAAAAATACTTTCGATGAACTCGCCAAACTCGCCGACCGACCGCATCGGTATTTCGGGGTCGAGGTACATAACCACGTACTACGTGTTTATGTTATACCGGCGTAAAAAAAAATATATTTATGTAAAAAACGAATATGAAATAATGTAAAAATATCGCCTTTTGCGAAACGTGTACGACCTGGTGGAACGAGTACGCGATGTACGCGATGTACGCATCTTGTCGGTAGGCCGTTGTAAAGTAATCCCGTATGCCGACCGAACTGACAAAAAATTTTATTTATTGAGTGAAAAGCGGAAAAATGTTAAGCAGAAATTAAAAAGAGCTCGGTTACGCGTTTTACTATTTCGCAAAAGATTCCTCCTACGGTGTTGAGGAAGCAGCGGGGTGCGATTTGACTTGAACATCTCGCTGGAAATTCCCCTCATTTCTTGTTAATTAAGACGAGGTGTCGGTGCGGTAGAAAAAATTACCGAAGGTGTAGATTTACGTCGATGTATCGAGGTAAATTTCGAATTGGAGCCGTGTTCGTAATTCGTATGTAGATTGTATTCACCTAACGAACGATAAAATCCAAACATATCGAAGACGCGGTGAAATTTAACTTCTTGATGTGAAAGTTATTTGCTGTGATGAGAAAAAAAGGCTGAGAAAAGGTCGCTACCCTTGTCATAGGGCTTTTCTGCCATTAGGACAAGGTTTGCAGGGAGAAAAAAGGTGACGAATGTACCGAAATAACGTCTCGTCTCGTGTTTTTTATCCGAAGAACAATACGTTTACTCATTTTAGAGACGGGATTTTCACGTTTTCAGAGTTTGCAAGCAAAATTACAACGAAGGTAAAGTTCATTGTGAATTTTTTTGCGTATTTATTCGAGAAATTATCTCATTTGTGTTGGAAGTGATGCTAAGAGCATACACATATTACGTTTTTCGTTCACGAACGACCGATTGTCGAACTTATTTCATCGTCAACGAATTATTTACGTTGTGAAAAATTTTCGAATGGTGGTTGTACTATGTAAGCTCCTGTTGAGCCAGTCGTTCGCATATACGATTCCTTTGTTCTGGGGATTATGTATTCAAAATTCTTCGATTGGGGTTTAGCTATGTATTTGTTGTAGAACAAATGAATCACTTAGTCAGATGATTCGTTCACGAACCAGTGATTTTTGAACGAATGTTTTTCAATTTAACGGTACCATTCCCAAACTAACAACTTTTCAGTGGTTTGTTCGCGAACGAATAAAATTTTCACGAATGACTCGGTGATTCCTCGTTTTTGAACATGTGATTCGGTAGGTGAACGTTTCGTTCGTGATTGTGTGATTCGGTTAGTGAGCGATTTGTTTGTGAACGAATGACTCAGTGATTCATTCCCGAGAGTGTGATTCAGTTAGTGAGCAATTCATTCGCGAACGAGTGATTCACTTTCATGATAATTTTTTTCTAAAAAGATCGATTCTTCGTTGATACGTTCTCTAACTACTTACAATTTTTTCGGTAATTCGTTCGCGAACGATTTGCTTATTGGGTAAGTGATTCCAAAATAACGTACATTTTTTTGGAATTCGATTCGCAAATGACTAAATCAAGCTAATACTTCGATTCTTTTTTTGGGAAATTCATTCGCGAGTCGTGAACCGTTCTCTTGATGTACGCGTCAACGAATTTCGATTTTCACTCGGATGAATTTCAAGTACTGAAGCATCCCTTCGGCGAATTCGTTTTCGAATTGATTCGTCTCTCGAATACGCAAATAATGAAAAATATTTTGAAAGGAAGTTTCGATATTTTGATTTCGATCGTTGCAATCTAAATTCATAGTTTTGTTTTTTGTTTTTTTTTCTTCACGTAAAATGGCCTGATATTCTCGTGGAACTCGTTTTTGTTTTCCGTACAAGTTATCCTCGCCTGGTCGTCGACGTAGAACTACGCACCCCCTCTCATTACCTCCTCTGCCTGTTTAGCTTCGCTTTTCCGTAAAGTGAACCTTTTTTCCATCATGTTCGCCGTATCGCTCGGCTCCACAGGAAAAGCTTTCTGTGAGCGTCGCGAAGAGCGTTCGCGAAAACTTCCTCGTTTCGTAGCGGTTTTCGGTCGAGTGCGCGGAAACCGCTCGAATCGTCGAATCAGCTCATATTTTATGTCGAATTTCCCTTCGTGTTTGTTTTGATTTCGGCGAATACAGCATTTCGACGTCGCACAGCCGTCCGAAGTGGTTGGAGAAGGTAATAAACGTGTTGCGTACGTATGTTTACATACATACGCAACAATGACGTGTAATTAAGTCGTCATTAGAGCAGCGAACGCGACGCCGAGCGCCGTCTTTCCGCTGTCGCGTCGATTGCAAAGAATAATAAAAAAGAACGAAAAATCGGTAACCGATGTGATTTTTATATGCGCTTTCGTCGAATTACGCGATACTCGGCAAGGTTGTCGTATACGCGTACGAAATACCCGTTAAATTTGTATGTGCCATGTACTCGTACGAGGTGAGATGTCAACTGGTTTGGCGAACGTTATTATTTTGTTTATTAATTAGTCCCCGCGCCACGCCGCGCCGACGCATAACGCGTTAGCGGTCTTCGTGCATTTTTTTTCTTCGTTTTACGAACTGGCCGAGCACGTGTCGCGATGCTTTGCCGACGTCGGTGCGGCCAATGCGTATGAGATAGCGTGCGTTTCTGCGTTTTGTGTCGATATACAAGTGAAAGCGGTTGTTTTTGTTGTATTTCGCGTCCAGTTTGTTCTATAATTACGGTGCCCGATTTGTTATTCGGATTCAAGTGCCGCAAAATAATTGTGGGTGAGGGTGCCTTTGAAACGACGCGGCGCCGCTTTCGAAGTACAAACATTTCAGAGTTTATCCCTAAAGTAATATATTTTTTTTAATTATTATAAAAATTAATAAATTAATCTATCGGTATTGTTCTAATAATATATCTTTCACTTATAAAATTTTCAGCCTTTTTTTGTCTTTTAAATAAATTTGAAATTTTTTATTTAAAAATTGATTTTATTTAATGTAAATAATAAAACAATTTTTTTATTTATTCTTTTATTCTACTTTTTAATTGAAATACGTACAAATTACTTTGCTACCTTTGTACAGTTGATCTCCTGCAGCTATTTAAAAATTCATTGAGCAGTTATTAGGCGGTGAGGGGCGGGGGCGGTGGATGTATATATAAAAAATGTTTTAGTACCAATTATTTCGTCTAATTTCAATTTTTAATGAAATTGTGTTTGTTTTAATTTTATTTTTAATAAAAATTTCTCATTTGTATTTTATTTACGATTAATCGAAATAAAAGTTCATTTAGAGGTTTCCATCGTTAATTGAATTACTATTATTTTATGTTCATCAACGTTAAATTGGGCAAATTTTGAATTAATGGATTGTATAGATTTTTCTATTTAAATAATTTCAAATTACGATGTTGAATTATTAATTGCTAGTTCATCTTCAATTAATATTAATTTAATTAGTCGAGTGAAAAAAGATATTTTTGAGAGATAAGTTTTCAAAAATTGCTGTTTTGGCAAATTTATTGAAATTAAATTGAAAAAAGAAATTTTTTGTGAATCAACCTTCATTTTTTGTCATGAATTGAAAAAAAATTCTCGTCAAAAATTGAAAAATAATTGCGCATTTTGCGGGTTTTTTCTTGTTTAAGCTCTGAAGGTGTTTAAGATAGATGAACGAAATTTTTTCAGATTTTCGTGATGTAGAAAGTCTAAAAATGGATTTTGCAGGGGTGAAATTGTACAAATGATTTTAAAAATTTCATTTTGAATATCTTTTAGGTTATTTAGTGATATAGGCAATTTTCCCCTATTTCGTAAATTGAGGAGAGGCCCCAGAAATTTCTCCTCGGAGCAGTTTTTGCTCTCGACGGCTCTGAAGGAATTTAAAATGAATTTTTTCAAATTTTTTGTCTCATTTCACCTCGTTTTAGGCAATGCAGAAAGTTTGAAAATGCGTTTTCGTGGGAGTAAAATTAGACAGTGAAATCTTGAAAATTTTATTTCATTCATTTCGAAAATCCTCGACCAAGTTTCACGTTATTCGGTATAAAAATACTTTTCGCGAATGGGAAACTCGCCGGGCTCATTTGACAAGGAAAATTTTTAGCAGGCGCAATTTTTTTACTCATTCCGGTCGAAAAAGGTTGGTGGATTCGATTGTCGAAACGAGCCGAATATACGCGTATTTTACGAATTAATAAACGTAAGTACGAATAAATACTTTTTATGGCGTGTTTTTTTTTCAATTTTTCGCATTGTAAAGGAAATTTATTTACGACGACGCCGACGTCGGTAACTTTCATTTAGCGAGCGTGCTACGCGATAGCGCGAAAGTGGCAATACCGTGCGAACGCCGAACTCCGAGATAGTAATTTATTTTCGAGGGTAATTTACGTATCTCGCTAGTCGCAGCGCGACTCGGAGGCGAACATATGTGTCGATGACTCGTGCGGCGAAAATTGCGTTAACGAGTAGCAAGGAAAAGGGTGAATTTTTAGGGCGAAACAGCGAAGACGCCCGCTCGAGACGTACTTTATTAAGTGGCGTTCAGCTATTCTCGTTACGAGAAGGTAATAGCGGCGTTACGCGTCGCGATATTTATTCGATATGAAGATAAATTTCGAATTCGCCCATTCGGCGACTACGTCTTCGACGCGTAAATCCATTCGGGGTTCGGGCCTCCTCCCACGTTTACGTCTTAATACGCGAGTTGCATATGCCGAGCTCCTGCGGTGATGGATTTTTCAAGTAGGTGTAGATTAGGCAATTTATTTGACGTCGCGCCGCAATTTAACCGTGCGGTTGGAGTTGCGCGGACTCGTACTGCCGCGTGTGCGGTTTTATGTAATTCGACGAAGGTGTTCAAGTCACGACCGAATATGGCCCGAAGTTATGGCCTAGGAACAGCTGAAAGTTGAGGGTTTCTTGAGCAATTAAAAATTAGGCGTAGGAGTTAAAAGACGCGGGGTTGACGCGATGAACTTGACAGAAGGGAAAAAGTTCAAGGTGGAAATATAAATGTAGGTTTTTCCTAAAGAAATTTTGTACAAATGGAAAACTTTAATCTTTCGAAAATTTGCCTTGGAGTTGTCAGATCGTTTATTGAGAGTGAACGAAGAAACGAACGAGTGAGACTTACGAGATAATTTAGTTTTGATAAAATATCATTTAAACTACTTCATCAAACGATTTTCGTAGTTCTTCCGTTTCAGTGAACGATTCGTTCAACGAACGGATTCGTTAAATTTTTACGTGGTCTTTCGTTAGTGATTCTCTTTCTATTTTTTCTCGTGGTTTAGTTCGATTTAAATTATGTCTTCTTTAATTATTTCTTTTTTTTTGTGGGGGGAGGGGATTTATTGTCGTTTTTGAATGATTCGCTTGAGTAATGAGTGATAATGATTGTTTTTGAATACGTAATTTGTTTCTGTGGTTCAACTTATCTCTCACTCGAGATATTTTTATTTTTCAAAAAGAGCTCGATCGCTCGCGGATGATTCGTTTAGTGAACAACATCGCTAATTGTTGGCAAAAAATTTGTTTTTCGATATTTTTTTAAATTTTCACTTTTGTGACAGAATTATTTCCAATCTGGTATCAAGTCGTTCTCGAATGATTCGTTTAAAGAACGAAACGTTTAGTCGTTCGCCAGTCAACCAATTTTCGTATTAGTTTTTATTTATTGTAAAATGTCATTTAAGCGAAAAATATCAATTTTTGTAAAATTTGCAGTCGTTTGCGACTGATTTGTTCGATAAACGATATGCTTGATCGTTCGCAAAAGATGTTGATTCTGTTGCACCATCCGTGCATATTTTTCATAATACCAAAGTCGGTCGCGAGTGATTCGTTCGAACGAACGGTTCTTTGAATTATTTGCAGATGATTCGCGTATTATTTATTTTTAAGAATTTTCCATCTTGCGATGGCGAAGTATTGGTCTTTGTTGGAACTTGATTTGCTTCGCATTCGGGAAGCATCAGCGTTCGTGAACGATTCACATAATTTCACCAGCGTGGAAAAATGAGCTGAAATCTCGCCATTTGTTTGATTTCTGCCCTTAAATTTTTTTACGTGGATTATTTTTTGATCTTCGTGTTTTCAACGATATCGTTCTACTCGGATGAGCCACCGGTGGCGAATTTCCAGTAATTTGATCAAGGTTGTGAAGTTATTTCGAGCTTTTTTAAACACGTCAGCCGTTCAGTGAATGATTTTACGCTTCAACGAATGTCTCCCCTTCAAAGTAAGACGTTCTGTATTTAGCTAATTATATCGAAATACTTATTTTGGAGGGTGACAGAGAACTTCAACTCGAGATATTCGGACAACTAAGTTTTTTCCGTTGTTACTTCGCTCGCTTTTCTTTCTTCGCCATCTTTGGCAATAACGTGCTTCGATTAGTTGACCTATTTTAGGAAATACTACGCAAGTAGGGAAAAAAAACATAGAGATTATTACTCTAGAGGCGTATTCGCGTTTTGTATTGTTTTTATTTCTTTGACGTCGCGTGGTTTGGTTTGCGTCGTAATTACATTAAGAGTTCGGTTAACGAACGAGAAAAGCGGAAACGAACGAGTTTAATTTTTCTCGGGCGATGTTACGTCGTCGCGTAATGATTAATCGTAATCGAAAAAATTCTCGAGCTCCAAGACGACGTTCATCGCCGGATTGTGGCTAATTAAGAGACGAAGGATGATCGTAATAGGGGTATTTTTATATGGCGGGGGGGGGGCGTCGGCGAGAGGAAATTTCGGCCATGTGGTACGGATTTTAACGAAATTAAAACCACGAGATACGAGCGTACGACGCGACGTGTAATAGGCAATTATTTGACCAAGTACGCGATACGTGCGTGTTCGAATGGGCTGTAATTTTCTTCGAATTAGATGAATATATAGGCGTCGACGAGAACGTAATTTTTATCAATTTTCTCGCGTCGAAGCAGCGGTCGGTGTCGAATGTTTGCCGGTTCAAGGACGTTTTTTTGTAACGTCATCGGTCGAATTTTTTTCCCGTTTAAAAGGGTGGAAGCGCTTTGGAAGAGATTTTTAATAAAAATTTCATCGCGAAGCGATGATTACAAGACGAGGGGGTGTTCTTTACGCCTTCGTTTTCGGCCCGGTGCTTTTCTTTTGTTATCTTTAGTATAAGATGCGACGGCGGAAAGTAATTTTGCTACGACAAGAGCTGCAACGCGCCTGTAAAGCGAATCTCGAAGGTTTAATATAATTTAAAAGTTATTTCTAAAAGTGCTACCGAACGCCTGTAATGTGACGGAAAACTTGGCCGGATGTGGTCTTAAAAAAGGCTCGGGCTTGTTCCTCAGATGCTCCGTTGGCATGAGTATTCGAATAGACTGGTCTAGTTTGTGTCGCACAGAAGCGTAGCGTAAGGATGTTTTTTCAGGGTAGAAAAGTCATAGATGAAGTCGCACCAAGTTGAAAAAATTTAGGTGAAGAGGAACAAGAGAGAGGAAATGGCGTTATGATATTTTTGGATATCCTGAAATATCGATAATCTGACAACGTAAGAAGGGAGCTACGGTTTAGGATATTCTTGAATTTTTCTAACAAGGAGTTTGAAAATCTTTTAAATCGAATTAAATTTGGAAAAAAATGAGGAAGTTCTCAATAAATAAACAACTTTTTCTCAGATTTAAAGGGCGAGAGATGCTCTGAGCGAAGATATCGTAATGACAATGACTAAAATTGTGTAAAAATAAATAAGAAACTACTTTTATTTGAAAATATTTTTTGTAAAAGCAACATTTCAACTGCAGTTGTGAAGATGAGACCTTATTTTTTCTACAAAAACTCCAAGAATGAGGGGGTTTTCGAATAATTTGAAAATTTCAAGATATGTAAGGAAAAAGTGAATAAAATCTTGCTCTTTGAATCGCTACATCTTTTGTATGATTCGTACCTAAATTCAGCCCCTCCTCCGATTCGTGCTTAGATATCGGTTTATTGATTTAGCCTGCTTTACTTATTGAAGAGGCATGTAACTCCGAATAGTAAAGTTACAAAGGTATACGGCTCCGGTGACTTATATCCGGCCAAGTTTCGAAATTCGTGTTAAAGTCACCGATGACCTGTAAAAACATATTATGCAAACGTTACCGATTTGTCACGTAGAAGGAATAATGTCTTATTTAATACTCAAATTATCGGCTCAATTCGTTGAAAGTTTGACATCTGCTTGGAACTTTGACAAAATGTTCAAAGTGAAATATTACTCGTAGATAATTTATTTGTCAATAGTACCGAATTATCGTAATGTAAATCTTCGGTCGTTTGAATAAATTGAAATAATTTTTATCAAAAAATAACGTAGTTATTTCAGCCAACAACAACATTTTGTCGAAAATAAGCGCGCAACTTTGTTAATCTGCGATACGAACGAGAAGACGTAGAAAAATAAAACCAATGAAATCCCGCCGCCCTCCTCGTCCGTTCTTTGAAACTTTCCTCGGGTCTTTTGGCAAATGTACGTTTGTTTTTGTGTTTTTTTTTTCATTCCCCCTTTCATCTTTATCATTCGAATACGTAATTTTCAACGAAGATACGACTTTTGGCGTATTCGCAACGTGAAGTTTATCCGGCGAGGGCAGGATTTCATGGGGAAATGGTCGTTTTGACGGAGACTCGTCTTTCGAATTAATTCGTTAATTAATTTATTTAAGGGTGAAAAAAATACGAGTACGCCTCGAGTTGGGCAAACTTTTAAGTGGATTAGGATGAAATGGTGGCGTATAAAGGGAAAATAGTCGAGATGGATTTTGGGGTCGAAATGGCTATAAATGTATTAATTGTTCTTCGAATGTTTATAATTCGTACGGGTCATTGCGTCGTGAAAATTGGCGGCGTTTTTTGCAAAATGAGCTTTTTGAAGGAGAATTCGTGCTCGCTTCGGTGTTTAATTTTCACGCGAGCGTGTTCGGTTTACTCGTATGGAAGAATTTTAAACGAGGCATAAATCAAGGTTTTAAATTTCCGTCGACGATGAAGCTTTTTTTTAGAGGGGAGGGGGGGGAAGAGGGTCGAAATACCTAGAAAAGTTGTGTAGGTGTCGCGTTGATTGGAGTTTTTTCGTACGCGACGATAGGAGTTGCGAAAATGAAATTTTTCGATTCGAGTTAAGCGGCGGAGAGGAGGAAGAGGGCGGGTTGTTTCCATCTCGTGTTTCGTGTGTAACTGTGTATAACGTATACCTAAATATGAGCGATTTCGTCAGGTAAGAGAGAACTCGACGAGCGACGTGATGGAATTTTTTTTCGGCTGACTTAAAGCGAAAGCAGATGAGTGCGAATACGTTATCGAAGCTCGTTAAAGTTTACGGCGCGGATTTGGTAAAGTGTATGTGGGATATTCGCGTATATTTTACGGTTTAAATCGGACGGAATTTTTCGTCGCTCGAGAGCTTTTCGATGTCGAAAGGATAAAATTTCGCGATGTAGTTAATTTTTTCTCGTATCTCGGCGACGGGTGTGTTTATAGAGCGAGCGTGGCGGGGTTATTGAAGATGTCAAAACTAGCGGTTTTTTTAGCTGTTTAATTTTCTCGTTTTTAGAGGGTAGCTTCGTGCTTTTACCTTGGAAGTTGAACCGATTGTAAGTTATACGTGGTTGTTTTGCGTAGAGAAAGACGGTCGAGTTTCCCACGGTGTGTTTTCTTCGACGAAAAGTTTTTTCTTTTTACGACGTTTTATCTTAAACGGAATTTTACTTTTGTTTATAGGAGTATTTGGAAGCGGATCGTACTGCTGGAGCGGTTTGCAGCGGCCGAAATACAGGTAAGCGTGTTTTTACGACTTGCCCAATTGATTCGTGTGTACGAGTGGCGTGTGCGTGGAATTGCTAACGAGGGAATTTCACGAGATGGCTGAATTGCCATTGGACGAATGTGAGGTGTCTTTTAAAGGATGCAAATTTCGCAAAACTTTTTTTTTTTCGAAAACGATCATTCTTTAGGGTGCCATAGTTCCTCCCCTGGATGGCACACGGGGCTAAAAGATTTATATTGAAATTACATTTTTTATGTGTAAAAACTCGCTTAAAATCATCACCTTGATTTGAGTCAAGCGAGTAGAGTGGGAATGACCTAGAATTGAAATTTGTACCAGTCTTTTTTTTAAAGTGAGTGGTGGGCGGGGGGAGTAAAAAAAAGAATAGCCCCGTTAAAGGAGACTCAAAAATCATGTTTTTTGAGGCTGAAAAGAGGTGGGTGAGGTGAAAGGTCGATACCCTCAAAAGGCTTTGTTCGAACACCCACTATATGCACATGGCGAAGCACGACCGCCTAGGTCAGTTGGAGGGAGGGAAGCTGCAGCGATGACACAATATTGAAAACCATTAAAAAAAAAACAAAAATCAGGTTTTTAGATGCTAAAAAGGGATGGGGGAGGTGAAAGGTCAATGGTAGGAGGTCGTAACCAGGTGATATTCTTAAAATATACCGTACGAAATTTCAATTATCTAATTTAGTAGACACCGGGTTCTTGCTTTAACGACGTCATCAATTGTCACCGAAAATATCGCCGAGAAATGTTGAAACCAGAGTTCGTTAATTTATCAAATCTTTCTTTTGGGGTCTTATCGAATAAACCATTTGAAAAGTATTTCAAAATAACGACGAAAATTCGTACCTGTGATATGAAATACCAAATTAATGAAGGAGATCAGGAGGTGTATGGATGGGGGAAAAGGAAAAATCACGTTCGTAATGTGCGAGCCCGTAGAAAAGCCAGTTTTTACTGTTCGATGTTTTTACCGCGTCGAGAATGTGTATTTTTTATGTGCTCGCGGTCGTATAAGAAGAAGACCGGCTAGCGGGGACAAAAAGCCACCGTCGCGTCGTATAGTTTTTTAATAAACTGGATACGACACTCGTAACGTTATGATATATACTCGGACGTTTATGCGGGTACCACGGGCGATGGCGCTTTTATTTGTCTCTGGTTCGCGTTCACGCGGCGTTTCGTTTATATACGATCAATTTCGTGAAATTTTACGATATATGGTCGAGGAAAGATGTCGAGAGAGTAGCGATACAAAGCGTAAACGAGAAATTCGTCAGCAAGGGTAGCCGAATTTACCCTAGATTTTTTGCTTGCTTTTATACGAAATGATGGAAATTCTCTGTGGAGTTGAGGATAGTGGAAAGATAGAAATATTTGAAGGAGCATGAGGGTGTGTAGGGTGCGTACACTGTGTACCTGGCAGTCAACTTCATCTCGCAGATTCGGTGTGGTGAAGAAAATCTTTGTAGTGAATTTAGACCCTCCAATCTTCCGGATGAAGTTTTCACTCCGTTTTCCTACCACTACCAATTGGCTTCCATAAATCTTCCCTTTTTCTATTCGCTGAAGCAGATCTAAAAACTTAACGGACTCTCATCGTCCTTAATTTTGACTACAGCACAATAGTAGTCTTCTTTTTTAGCTCAGCAAAGGTGGAAAATCCGTCTAAAAAAGGTGTCTCGTCGTTATTTCACTTATTACAGCTACATTTTAGGAGAATTGCGGGTGCTGCGATGGCCGAAGGTTTTTTACTCCCTTTTCCCCAACAGACACAACCTTTTTCGCTATTTTCAAATTAGAACACGCGAAGTTCGCAGTTCGCACGTAGCAGCTCGAGCGTTTTGAAAAATTACCGGTAATTTTTCCTTTCGACTTTTCGGCTGCGGATAACTCTCTCGGTCTCGGACCATGTACGTACATCGCGATGGGAGTCATCGTACACAGAGCCTTGTACAGGAGAAAATGTTCGTCGTTATACGAATCCTTGCGGAACGATTATGGTAGTCGGAGGGGGGGCGCGAGGGAGGGAGGCGACTCTCGAAATTTCGCCATTTTTGCGTTAAATATTAACCCTTGAAATTAAAATTCTAGCGTAGGGTTGCTGGACTGTGTAAGTACGAAACCGGAGGTTGTGTTTTTAAGAAATATGCTCTAGTTGTGGTGCGTGTGTGGTCCTTTTTTTTCACATATTGTTTGGTGTAAGGTTTTGAAAATAAGGTCGATTTGAAAGAAAGGAGAAAGCGTATGTTTGCGGACTCTTGTGTATTCAAAGGTATTTCTATAGTGATAACTTTTATTGTGTGGTGGAAACGTACGTGAAAAAATATGTACGTGTTTTTTGCCATGCGTAATATCAAGTAATGAACGTCCAATGACGTATTTCATTGTACCTCTCATTGTTTCTCTCATTTAGATTTACCACTTTTTTCTATCGCTTTCGTTTCACTAAAACCTAGTACAAAAAAGTTGTTGTTTGCTTTCGGTCTCGTGTGCATATTTTTAAATCCGCCTAGTCTTGTAATGTACGTAGCTACGATTACAAAGTAGAAGTGTTTCTGCACGACCGCTCTGTAACGAGGTCAGCGCGCGACTGAACGTAACCCTCGGTTTAGTGAAGGAGGGGAAAGTATTGGGGGGTGGGGGGGTGGAACTTGTTTGTTCTGCGCGAGTCGCGATTATGTTTATATCGCGCTGTTTCTGGTCGATTTTAGTGGGAGGTTGTCGTACTAAAGAGTATTTTCACCGATGTTTTTTTCTTGTTGTAATTTTTTGGGAATTTTACAAAAGCGTAGTATTAAATTTGTGCCGGGTCGTAATTCGGCGTTAAATTCTCGTTGTGAAATTGCTCGGTGAAATATCTAAATGAGCGAAAGTAAAATATCCAAAAGATAAGACATCCTTTTATGGTCAAGACGACGGGAACATCAACGAAAACGCGTCGAGTCAACGAATGAAATTTTTTCGACGGATTTTACGGACCATTTGGACGATTCGTCGTATCCGATTTCCCTTTTTGTTAGGTATCTCTATCTAATAGGTCGAGTAAAAGGAGCTTTTTTACGATACCGGTATACGCGCTCGTATCGTTGTTAACCATTTTTTAATTATTTTTTTATTACGAGTCGTCGAATAACGATACCGAAACGTTGGCAGCAGCGGAGAGGTAGATGCTGCGATAAAAACCGCAATAATAAAGTCGACGCCGTAGGCGGCACACAATTCGCATTTTCGTCGACCAATTCGAAATGTTTGAGAAGGGAAAAAAAGCACCGCGGAGCTACTCAAAAAACCGTATTCCCGCCGGTAATCGCTACGTCGAGAATTATTGTTCGATGAGTTTCTCCTGTTTCATCTGTCGACCTTGTAAGAGCGTGTGTCGTTTAAGCGAAATTTTTCTTCGAATGTTTCGATGCCGAACTCGATGTACCTTCGAAGAGGGACACTCGATCGGAATTTTTTTTCTTTGTAGAAGCTTCGATGACAATAGCGAAAGGCCGTTGGTAAATTTTTTCACGATGAAAGTGAGAAGAATTCGATGACAATGAGATTTTGTGTTTCAAAAGTAGTTTTTTTTTTGACCGCAAGATTGAAGGTGTCTTCTGTGAGGTAAATTGACGATAGTAGATTTTTTTGTTGGATTTGATTTGAAAATAATTTGAAAAGGTGCTAAAAAGGTCATTTGGTGGAGAGGATGGCGATACGTAAAAATGTAAAATTCTTATTGTGATGGAACGAGGAGAGCGATCCAATTCGCAATTTACCGCAAACTCGTTGAAAACGTTATTAAAAATTTACGGCCTGGAACGGTTTTCTTATTTTCAAACTAATCTAGTCTTTGTCTGTTTTTGAATGTATTTAAAAATACCAAATAAAATTTAAATCTTGCCGGAGGCGTCGTAGCATTTGAAACCGGTAAAATTCGATTCAAGCGACTGGTAAAAAAAAGCGGATCAAGATCGTGCCCCGTCCCTCGCCAATTTTTACGTTCCCGAAATAAAATACATCGCGTCACAATAACTTAGGTCGTCTATAGAGAATTCCCTTTACGAAATACCGCGTACGTTGCTCGGCGGCGTAATAAAAAATGAATACAAAAGCTTATTCGAATACTCGACCTTATTTCGAAACTACTCGTACATTACGGCGTATACGTGTATAAAGGCTTTACAAAAGTTGGAAGCTCCGTGGCGCATTTTAAATATCAAGTGTACGACGCGCGGGCGAAATTTTCGCATAGGTAATCTTTTAAGTACTAAATGAACGCGAACATGAGACGATTAGAATTCTAATTAGTGCGATAAAGGCGCTTAAAATAGATATCATGGTTTAAAATTTAGACCTCGGCGGACGGAAATATTGTAAACGGAATTTGCCACGTCGAATGTTTGAGGGTGCCGGAGACGCCGCCGCGATGGAGGAATAAATGAAATATCGAATCAAATTTAACCCGTCCCGTATAAGGCACTCGGAGCCTCGGAGGCCGGAAATGCTAATAAAATTATTACCTCGGGTATTCGCTCGCGCGCGTATAGTCAACAATTGGCGAAAAAAATCACGAGCAGGAAAGTCATTGAATGAAACGTGTAATGAGTAAAGTGGAAAAAGTTGAAAGAAATTCGTTATATTCGGGCGAAAAATTTACGACGAGAAAAAGCTACTTGTTGTACCGTATTTACTTTGTGGCGAATAATTTGCAATTTCAAAGATGAAATTCGCGACGCGACGTAGTTTATCCGCTTTTATCTGCAAATACCTGTAAGAAGAGGGGCAGGAAGGGGGCGTAAATATGACGACGACGGCGGCGGAATTTCTTTATACGTATTACCAGCTGCAGATGCAAACCGTAAAAATGAACTCGCCTTGTAAAAGGTCGCCTTTTAGTGTTATTGTGTTTCGAGGTGAAAAAGTCATTCGTGACGGGAGATGAGGCGGGGGAGCAGGTAGCGCGACCAAAAAGACAAACCGAGGAAATCTCTACGAACATTTTCATTTATGGAATCGTGGCTGTCGGTTTTATTGAAAATACTTTTCGTAATTCGTTCGGTATTATTGCAACTTAAAAGTAATTTCTTCTATTCATCGCGCGCCCCCCCACCCCAC
>QBDW01002133.1:0-53330 GCA_003261595.1 Maconellicoccus hirsutus
AGCTGACATCAGCCGGCGTCCGTCAGTATTTACAGAAATGCTACGCGAGTAGCGAAACGCGAATAGAGTTTCGTGCTCCAGTTCCGACGAAGGAGACGAGACCGGCTCGCTCGTGAACCAGTTACCTTCTCGAGCTACCCTTAACGTTCGGTTTACCATTAAGTAGGGCGCGCTTGCGGTGTCGGCGCGCGCAGTTCGTAACAGACCGAGTAAAATTTTTACGATAAAATCCACAGAAGCCCCGAAAAATGAGAAAAACTAAAAGTGCTGACCTTTGACCTTGAATAACTCAATACAGAGGTCACAGCGACGAGGGCTTTTGACATTTTCCGTATACATATAATAATGATCACAAGGTTTGTACCAAATTTTCAATTTTTGGACAATTTTCACAAGATGGACACACTTTTTCCGAATTTGACCGAACAATAATGGTAGCAGATTCATGAGATCAAGGAGAACACGATTATTCGAAAACCATCAAGATGACGCAATGGTAGCAGATCTTTAAAACCAAAGAAATAAATACACCGAGCTCCTACTCATCCAACACTAACGCCGTATAAGTTGCATACCAGGACAAAAAAGGGGACATTATTCAATCACTTCTCCCTCTGAATTGCGTCTCCGTGAACAAATCGTATAGTCTAATTATTCAAAAATAACGCGCACATATATAAGAGAATTTACCAAAATTTTACACCCCAAACCACCACCCCCATAAAATATATTGTTACATCATCGCCTTCCGCATCGTCACCTCATCAAACCCAGACCTTGATATCGAATTGCCAAGTCAATTCTCAAAGGCACGATACTTCCTGTAACTACATCGTACAATCTGAATACAAATTTGACGCTCGAATTAAACTTGACGATGCATTCGGAATCGCGTACAAAGTAAAATTTTCAAAACTTCGGCTAGGAGATAAACTCACAATTTCAAGGTTCTCTCGATCGTATCCCTTCGACGTTGATATTACGCAACAAAACATACAAGCGTCGAATAAGTTGCATAGTTTTTACGCTTCAAGGAGCTATACTTCGATTACATCGCTTCCAGTGTGAAAAAGTTATGAAATGACGTCACTAACAATAAAGAGATCATAAATGAACGAAAAAAATGAACTTGAAACTATTTCTTGTACTTTTTTTCCTTTTTTTCCTTTAAAAAGTAAAAAAAAAACTACTCATTAGGAAGTATAACAGGTTGAAACATTATAATTATTTTGACCTGTACATCGTGAAGGAAAAGTTGCCTATATCAAAAATTTCAGGGGTAGTTGATTACTTCATAATCACACTGAATATATATATTTTTTTAAATCCATAATTTCGCCTTCTTGATGATTTCATTCTAATCCAACTTATGTAAGATACTACCTCAATATCGAATAGTACATCGAGGTGACTCATACAAATGAAAATTCCTTTCACTCCCAACCCTCCAAATACCCCTCCCCGACAAAAAATTTCAGTATCTCGAAAATACTCATATCTAAAAAAAAAAGACCACCATTTACAAACCTAATTAACATCATTTCGCCAACTCGTGTCACAGCTCCTTGCAACTTCACCAATCCACTTCGACGCTTCACTCGCCCTCGATGAATTTTTTCACTCAAATCCTCCCCAACAAATTCGCCACTCTTACCCTTATTAATATTCCGCGTAAGTGCACGAACGTGGCAAACTTCGCGCCACCCCTCCCCCTTGTTTGCAAGGTCTATCCACAAACAATACCGAATAACACGAAGCAAAAAACATCTCCACTTTATCGATTACATCCGCGTACCCTGGTCATGCACCGGTACGCGTCCCTTAAAAGGCTCGACATCTTTTGGCCATAATTACTTCGAGATATACTCGTATCTCGGTTCCGCATCCCTTCCCCTTCCCACATAATTACACAATCCTCGACCACTGATCCGAGAAAACTCGCGTGAAAAAAAAACTTCGGAACGCCTCTTACGGAAATTTTTTCAAAGTTAGGATTTACGACCATCACCCTTGCCCTTGTCGGGGGTAAATTAGCGGCGCCTTTTTTACGGGTGCCAACGTTGGTTTTTAGTTTTCGCGCACTGACCAAACTCCGACGGACTTGAGCGATTTATCGGACTCCGGTCCAGACGCTTGCATCGATTGTTCGAGGAAAACTTTATTCTTCCTCCTTTACCCCGGTCCTTCATTGTTTACGTACTATTTACACAGTATATCACGTCCGATCTGTTTAATCTGCCTTCGAAATCGTCTTCCTATTAGTCATCCTTAGCTGCTGGAAAAAATTACGACGCCATCGTTGATCTATTGCTTTCGAAAATCGAACCTCATTTTAATAAACACTCGCAACATAAGTTGCATCGTTTTCGCCTTTGGTTCGAGAAACTCCTGCCGTCCCCTGCCCCTACCTCCTAACTCACTCTGCTACAGATTAAAATATTAAATCACCCGCGCGTTGATTTCTTTTCTCCTTGTTTCGCAAATCCATTCCCTTCTGACCTAGTTCCCATTTGTTTGCTTATTCTTAGCATACAAGACGAGCCAAGGAGACAAGGGAAAGGGGTTCCTGCACATCTGCAGCGTTCGCAAATTCGCCATATTAAAACGCATCATCATCGGTTAAACGTGTAAAATCTCAACGGGGAGTACTCGCAGAATATTAAGCTCCGATTACGTTCCCTCCTCTCCAGTCCTCCGCCAAATTGGAATTTTACTCGTCGACCCGACGATAATCCCAAGTTTAGCACCGTGTGCACAACCGAATCGGTATCGCGTCGTAAAAAAAATATCTCCAAAAGCTACCGACAAGCAGGGGAGCGAGCGATAAATACATCAGTACATGAAACAGCCAAGGAAATAAGTACTCGCGAACTTTTACACATTATCGTAAATCCGAACTCGCGTACCAATTAAATTAAGTAACTCTATCGAGACTCCTTGACCGATGTCCAAAAAAGGCACGGAGTGGGGGATAATTTCAAGGTAATTTTTTTCATCCCCTCCTCTACCATCGTCAATTTCCTCGTCATCGATTCGTATTACACGATGATTCTGAAAGCATAAAAATTACACTCGCCCCCTTTTTTTCCCATCGTAAAGAAAAATAACACCGTGTTAATCGAAATAATTGGAAAATTGGCGATGTTTCGTAGCCCTCGGCCTTTCTTCGGCTCGCGAAATTACGTAATTTGTTTCCAGTGTGTTTACTTTTCCCATTCGCGTATCCCTCACTTCGTCTTGATTTTTTCGCCCTTTTTTTTAGGTACAAATCATTCGACATAAATGAGTACGAATGTTGGAAAAAAAAACAATTTATTTCCGGTCACTTTCAAGTTCTCGGTGTTTTCGTTTATTTTCAGATTTTCCGACAATATTGCTAGAGGAAGGAGAAGGTAGATGAATTCATAAATTTTCACCACAACAGCAAAGCTATTTGAAAAAAATTTGGTAAAATGGAAAAGAGGAATTTTTTCGAAAAAAAATTCCATAAACAAAATAAATTGCAAGAAAAACGAACATTTTACATAAATTTAGAAAATAAATGACAAAAATCGATAAGAAGATGGTAAAAGAAGGTTACTGCGGCGAATGAGAAAAGGCGGGGGGGGGGGAGAGGAGAGAAGGCCAAAATGAAATATTTATTGAGAAAATTTCATACTTGGTACAATTATTTTCCTTGTTTAATAATCCGAACAAAAAAGCAAAAAAATATACGATTTTATACGATCAGTTTTACCATGAAATTAACTTCCCTTCTGAGATCTCAAATTTCGCAGAGTATGAAAAATTTATTACAACTACTAAGAATTATTCGACTACTTATTTGTTCAACGATTCTTGGCGATTTCATTGGTTCAGCGATTCACTCAGGTCGTCATGCCATATTATGTTTCAAAAAAGTGGGTGAAATTTTTCTCCCAAAAAGTATTTGTGTGACGTATCAAAATAGGTTAAAATTTCACGCTGAATACGAATATCGTGATATTTTCGCTGATAAACGCTTTTCATCAGAAATAAAGCTATTCGAAAGTTTAAACGATGCATATTTCTTTAAATACGACAAATAGGTAAAGATATGACATGACCTATCTCGTAGGTCATAAAGTGCGCCATCAATTTCGTTACATGAAATTTTCACGTATCTTCGATATTGAGGAGAAAATAGCGTCGAAAAATATCCAAACTTCGTTATCACCCTATAAAATGATCCTCTGCCTCCGCTATACATAAAATTATACATACCTTCGGGCATAATCCTTCGGTTTGCTGTATTAATATCATCGCCGACGCGATAAGGGCACCTTGACGTACGAAATTCACCGAATCATTCGTCAACGGATCCAACAAAGCGATGGCTTCCTGTAAGCAAAAAAAAAAGCATCTTAAAACACGCCGAATTTCTTAGCTCCATATGGAGCCTCATTACGCCACTCCGCATCCACCGATAAGACCACGATTACAATTCATCACGCTGCAAAAAAAAACAATCACAAAACAGGCGTGAATTCACTGTCGTCACTTAACCAACGTACTCTTTTAATCCTACAATAATTCACGCCTTTCAACCCCATGCGACGTAGGTATCTCGAAAGCAAATCCACCTTCAACACCTCTGGAAATTACCGCGCGCTAAACAAACCGCGTCGAAAAAAAGGGTAAATTTACAACATAAGATGCTCGGTAATACCTCGTTTTATCAAGCTCTCGCGACACGGAAGCTGCGTCTTTGTTGGTGTCGGCGCCTTCACACGTACTTCGACGCGTCCACGCGAAGGCGCGCGTTCGCGATGACAAACGTTTCGACATTACTTCAACGCGTCTGTTTCGGTCTCGAGCTTTCACGACAATTTGCCAACGTGTTCGCATTAATCAAAATAAATGGCGAAACACACGTCGCGCTGCGGCCATCGTTTCGGCGGGCCACCTTACACCACCGGAAAGCTTTCTTCGTTTTGGATGAAACGACGTCCATTTCTGGTAACCTAGCGGTCGCGAATACTCGTATCCGCTACGCCTCGTATTATCTTTTCGGCCTCCCCTCGTACCAACCGACCGCGTTACTCTCCGACGGTCGCGTATTTCGATAATTATTACTTCCTGTCGGCCTCTTCGCCCCCGCCATCGTAGTCGCCGCGACGCTACTTCGCTAATGTAACCGACGATTAATTTAATAATAATCGGCCACCGTCGTCGAGTACTTCGAACAGCGCGACGAGGATTTCCATAATACCCGCTCCCAGCGTCTGTATTCTTTTCGTTGCCACACCTCCCCCCCTTTCTGTAACGCCAAATAGCATTCGTATCGTTATGCCATTACGATTATACCGTTATACAATACGCGTTACGAACATATATTTCCGTCGTAACTGATATCACTTTTGATATGTTGAAATTTAATTACAATAAACATAACGTTTTCGCCCGACGCCGCCGCCATGTTCGTAAATTCGACGACGAAAACCCGACCATTACGCCTTGATTTACACGCGTAAGCCCGCATACTCGTTACTCGCCCTCTTAACGTTCGTCCTTCCGAAGACCTTTCTTGTAGCTGCATCCTTGTATTTCGTGCCAGTAAAAAATACAATCGTAACGAGATGGTTTTAAAAAATTGAAAAAAAGAATCACATTGCCCGTATACAATAAAAATTTCCTCCTTACATTATTTCCTTTGAAATGGCTTAAAAAAAAGAAATTTAACACGAAAATACCAGAAATAAAGTGAGAACGCGTTAATGAGAATTTTGAGGATTAGTGACTCGAACTTATTCAAACGAATCGTTCACTATCAATTGACTCGAAAATAAATTAGTAATTGAAAAATTACGCGCGATACATCTCAACTTCTCGCACTTCAAATTTCAAAACGATGATTTCAACTCGTTAGCTAACGACAGAATCGAATTTTATAACGAATCGTTCGCGAACGACGAGGTTTTTATGACGAAACCCTTTCGAATTCATTGAATATGCACCCTATTGGGCGAAGAAATCAAGAGACTCGAATTTTGTGATCACCGAATCGTTTGTGAATGAGTCGTTTGATACGAGCAATCGTTCACAAACGTCAAAAAAATCTAAGATTTTGAAAAAAAATTCATTTGCTGAAAAATTAGCGCTACCAAATTCATACAACATTAAATGAACCATTCACGAACGACAATAAGTTATCATGAAAATCCTCCTAAAAAGCGTTGAGAACAACAAATCACCATCGAGACCGATATATCAACTAAATCGTCCGCGAACGACAAAAATCTTCATACTGAATGACTCTTGGAAAAAATAAAAAACGCAAATCTCGCATGGAAAAGTTCTCAACAAAAAGTACATTCAAGATTCAATCATTCACAAACAATTAAATTGATTCTCGAAAGAATCGTTCACAAACGACAAGATAAATAACTAAGAAATTCATTCAAATATTTCATAAGCAGCATTGAACGTGGATTTGCGTGTAGATCATGAATCTGAAGTGAATCATTTGCGAACGACCGAATCGATTCACAGATGAACGATTTACAAGCAACGAAAAGATTTCATAAAATCGATTTCATATTTGGAAAAATGTAAAATTATACCGAGTAAAAGTGAATCATTTATACGTTCAACAGTGCGAAACCATCAATCGTTCGCGAACTATTCGCAAACCAATATAAGAAATGCTCAAATTTAGCTTAAAAACAATTTTTGAGCGAAATCTCTCCCAATAAAAAATAGTCCAGTTCATTCCAACATTTTCTTCACCCTCTCTTCTCTCCCACTCTTTAGACAAAAATGAAAAAAAAAATCAACAGGCCTTTAAATGAAACAGCTTGTCGAACACTAACAAATGACTCACTCCAATTGCCAGATTCGAAAAATAAACGTGTCCTACTTTCCAAGTATTTCTTCAATTATCGTAACCCTCTCCTTTCAAATTTCGCAACCAATGAAACTACAAATTCAACAAACGCTCCCTGCATATCATATACCCTCTAACACATCTCCAGCCTACCCCATCACTCCTCTCCTCTTCAACATTTTAATAACCCGAACAGACGTCGAATTAGAACCAAGTGAAAAAAATATACTACAGCGGCATAAAGCGAATTTCTTATTTTTTTTACTACCGCACCCCCACCCCCCAACTTTAACCAACCGTTAAATCGCAATATACGCGGCGCGTATAAAAATAATACTCCTCGGAGAAAGCGCACGTATCGTCGGAGTTCGCCTCGTTTCCTCGACTTCTTTCGAGTTTTACAACTTCGCCTTTTTTTTTTTTACCAGTCCACGCGAAAACTCACCTTTAATCCTGTACCGGCGCATGCAATACCCAACGCCATCGCCGCTCCATATCTCACGTGAGGGTTGTAACTTTCGGCCAGTAATGATACGACGCTCGGACATTGTTCCGGTGTCCTGTGAAAAAGCACAAAAACAAACCACGCGTGTTAAAATTATCGTCCGAAAACATACACAGGCGTTTAATATGAACTAGACAATATACAGCGTGTTCTGAAATTCCTCTCGGGGTTCTCCGAAACTACGTTTCGATTCATAAACCATGTAATGCGTTAATTCATCGATTCGCTATGTCAACGTCATATTGGTTGCCGATCGTCGTTTCACAGGCAATCTGCCGCAATTGAGAGATAGGCAACTTTTCATGGTTACGCGTACAATAAACTGCTGTACACGATTTTTGAACGGGGCACAGAGACTTTTCTTTACAAAGGAGAAATACGCTACTTTTCATACACAGATGCAGGACGGTTTGTCTATATTGCAAATTAAAAGGGGTTCGTCGGTATTTCTCACAAAGGAGAAATATGGTGTACCTCATACACGAATTTAGCATGATTTGCCTATCGGTAATCAAAAGGGGCTATGCAACTTCCCATACTCACGTGTAGTATAATTTGCCTACGTCAATCTCACAAGGCGCTTATTACCCTTCATCGCGCAAAATATGCAACTTTTCGAGCACCCGTCTATTAAAACACTCCAACCAGGCTCGAAAAAAACTCATCCCGTCCAAAAAAAAAAAAAAGAACCCTCTAATGTTATTTTGATTCGCAACTTGTTGCACCTCGTAACGCTAACGAAAGCCCGACGCAAAAGCAAAAAAAAACCCTCGTTATTGTGAAAAACGATTATAAGCTTATTAAGACGCCTTTTTCAGCCACTTAATTCGGTCATAACTTTAATCCGCGTTTAAGCACCTGTGAAGACTTCCCCTTAGACTCATCCAAGCACCTCGTAACCCCTAAAATCGATGGTTGCCTTCAATAATAAATCAGAAAAAAACCTCTCACGACCCATACGTTATTCATTCCGAATACATCCGAAAGGCCACCATAAGGCTCTAAAATTGGCACTCGTAAAGGTTTAATGTTTCGCGTCTACGTGGCCGTAGTCTTTCGCAGCAAAGCTCAAATCCACTTCTGTGTACTGGTCTTACTACCGCACACACATTGCGAATCCATGCGTACGTAATAATTCCACGTTATAAAAATGCCGACCGGCGCTTTGCCCATTGATAATAAACCCGAATACGTGAGTTTTCCATCGGTTTTCACCTCCTGGCGCCATTTCGCGCCACCTCTCACCTATCGACACACAACCACCTCGTACTTGACTGATTTTTAAACAGATACTCGCGCCAATGGCCAAATTTCAGGCACCTTTTCGCATCACATTTTCACGTCGACTTCACGAGAACTCCTTCGATATCACGATGGTTCCTTCATTGTTGATAACACCAACACCAGCGACGTGTTCGTGCTTACGAGCGAAATTACGCTCGTGCACACGCATACTTCGATACATACCTCACAAAACCGTCTCATCGACATTTCACCCCTTAGCCCCTCTCCCCACACAACTTTTCGCCTTCCAATCTCCAACCATTCGTAACTTCGCGACGAACACGATAACGATGCACCTTCTTATTTCGCAATTCGAACACCCCAATCTTCTTATCCGCCGGACTGAAAATATCCGACGTCAAGTTACCAATTGTAAAAATACCTCGACGACGCTGACGACCAGAAAAAAGTAATTAAAAAACTGGTAATTTGCATAATTTCGCTACAAAACCGAAGTAGTTTTTTTTTCTCGCAACTTCCAACCAAATGATAAAAAGAACGTTATTTTTTCTCTTCGCTACGTTTTATCCTTCGTTTGCTTTTTTTTCCCCCTCCTCCTACTCCTCCTCCTCGAGCGAGAAAAATAAACGTTCGACGAACGCTCGCGGTTTACACGCCGCAGATTCCGACGGCGAGAAACGAGAAAAAAATTTGATGAACTCGACCGTTTTTTCAACCTCTTTTTTCTCCTTTGTTTTCGCGAGATTTAACGTAAATTTCAACGTTTAGACGAAATTTAAATACATAAACGGTATTTTTCCAAGCTCGTCGAGTTCGTAACCCGAGGCTAGTTCTTCCTCGAAATTCACCCTCTTCCTGTCCCCCATCTCGACCTGACCAATCGATCGCGCGAATTAATTAAAAAATTACCCCATTTAATCGAATTACCATCTCGATAATCAAATCGAGCCAATTCAGCGTACTTTCTCGTTTCCGTCGTCTTTTTCAAAAGCGAAAAAAAAAACGGTTCCGTAGAGTCTAAACGTCGTATAAGTAAATTCTCGTACGTCGTAAAATATACTGTAAAACATGCAGATTAAAATCATCACGAGGAACTCGTTCTGGCGTTCGTTCGTCTTGGAAAAAACGTCGGAGCAGGAAAACACCGACGAGAAAGAGAGAAACATGGAAAAAAATTGAAATTAAATGCCGCCATATAACGATATTTTCCCCTTTGGGCAATAAAGCAGTTTTCTGTAGTTTTTTTTCTCCCTTTTTTTTTTTATTATGAAGAATAAATTTATGTCGCTTTAGTATACTTATATATATAAAATAAGTAATATCTACTTCGACTATACTTAAATGTAAATACGGGCTAAGCTTGAGATGAAAGTGCCGTCTGATTCGCGAACACGAATTAATTTACTCTGCTGAAAGTTTTCGTTCGAAAAATTAAGAAGAAAGGGAAAATTTAAATTAATTTTTCGCCGCTGCCCTTTTTTCACTCTCGACTCTACCCTTCTTCTAATACTTCGTAATTATTTTCTCTTCGAGTTCTCAAAAAATATATATATTACAAAAAAAAAAAAAGAAAGAAAAAAGAAAGAAAACACAGGTATAAGTCGTCTGAAGTAAGTACGTAAACACTAACAAAGTTGAAAGGAGAAAATAAGTTACAGAAATATATGTAGAGTTGTATCGAAGTACTTTTCTTAAAAAAAATACGCTAACTTTTCTTCCAAAGTAATAGTTCCCTCGCTCTAGAATGTCGAATCGTCCATCGAGTGAGGGTAGTTTTTTGTCGACGAATGATCAAAAAGTCAAAGTTGATTTAAAACGCGAAGACCGCCGTAGTTGAAAAAACGAAAAGCAAACATTACATAAGTACAGAGCAAATCCATCGCATGTAGAGGTTATTATCGAAATTTGACGTATTACCGAGTAATTACCACAAATCATCCAATTAACTCTCATATTAGGAAAAGTCTATTACTCGTACAATCACTAGTAGTTAAGAGAAATTACCATAACTACTAGCATTTACCCAACATTTCCAGCAATAAGGAGTAATTACCAAAAATTACCGTAACATTAAATAACCACCCCGCACTACCATAATTACCGGTAATCACCGAAAATTTCCGTAAATATGTGTCAGTACCTAAATTTACCATAATTACTGGTAATTACCAAAAATTGCGGTAAATACGTGTAGTTACCTAAACTTACCATAATCATGTGTAATTACCTGAAATTATCATAATTATGAGTAACTATCAAAATTTACTGTAATTATGAGTAATCATTAGAAATAACCACTACAATGAGTTATCGCCAGAAATAATTATACTTACTGGTAATTACCCAAAATGACCATAATTACGGGTAATTAGGGCAATTACCGTAATTACGGGGAATTACCGTAATTACGGGAAATTACCGTAATTATTGATAATAATTACCAATTACCGAAATTGATGAGCGATGCAAAACTGACACGATCAAATCAGTGAACAATCAACAAAACGTAATTACCACATACTATGGAAATGTTTCGGTAGCTTACGAGTAATTACCGCTTCTTCATCAAGAAAAATCTGCAGAACCAGTTTTTTAAAGTTCGCAATACATTTTTACAGTCAGAGAAAGAATCAAAATAGCAGAATAATAATCATTGGTAAATCGGACAACGCAGTAATGAAAGATTAAATACCGTAATTTCGGTAAATTCCTAGAAACGTACACGCAATCACACATGCAACGTTTATTAGCGAATCGCGAATCAAACTCACGACAAACTTTCACCGTAAATTACCAACAAATCTTGGTAAAAATGACGATTTCCCACGTAATTCTCTGTAATTACCTGAATTTGCCGTGATTACGCCTATTACCGTATTTTTCACCGTAATTACGTGAATTACGTCGAAAATCCATCTTTTCCAGCCACCAGCATCACGTGCACGTGAACAGATACACATTACTTCATCCGCGAATCGACGGCCTCTCCCTCGCGAATTTCCCCCTTCTGCGTACGCTGCTCGCGACCTAAAAAAACACGTTTTCCGCATCTCCTCCGTCCGTCAACCCCCTCCCTCGAGGCTTTCCACACGACCGCGAGCACCACGTGGATTAGGAAAAGCTGCCTGCCTCGGCGCGTTCGTCTCCGCGGCGAGGCAGGCAAAAAAAAACAAAACGTACCGTCGGAAAGGCAAACTAAACGGAAAAACGCGGTTAAAGAGCGCGCCGTGTCCATATACGGCACGCGTACTCGAAACGCTGCCGTCGCCGTCGCGGCGCCTTTACGGACCAACAATAACAACGAAAATAGACAAATAACGGATTAAAGTACGGCGCGCGAAACGTAGGTACTTTTCGCCTATGAAGCAAGTAAAAATAAATCAACGTTCGCAAAAACAATTCCGAAAGAGATTCGGCGCGAAAGGTTAACGCGAAATAATTTCTCGTCTGGTGGTTTACGTTTGCATGTACACGATGTACTCGTACGCGGCAAGGTAAAGAGTATATACATTATACTCGTACACTATACAGGTAGTCCGGTACACCTTTCGGCGGCTGCTTCATTCGGCGGGCTCCCTCTTTTCGTATCCGACATCTCGTACCGGGCATACTCTCGGGTAATGTTCATACAGCAAATTACACCTATGTAGGCCTATGCGTTATAGTTATGGTATATTCGATGTGTTTCGTTTATCTGCGAGTGAGCTCGTGTTCATCGTATACGTACTCGTAGTTAGCTACGTATAGGTGCATATATGCGTGTGTGAGTGTGTGTGTGAGCAGCGAACACCTAAACGAAGGCTAAACTTTATACGTGCACAATACGTACACATACCGACAACAACGTGCTCGTCGCGAGCATTCAAATTTATGTAAATAACGATACACACGCACACGACGATAATGCTTTTTCATACATACACGACAAAAACACATTCGACAAAAGGACAATAATCACGTATTAAAGTTTAACATTTTCTTTATTATCGAATGAATTTCTGTGAGTTAGTATTATACTCGTAGTTCGGGTACGATGTGTGCACTGTTCTCTTTCTCCATCTTTCTTACGTTCCATACACGTCCAGGTCGACGTAGTTTACCTCTGAAACTACGGTATCCGTTTTCTTCGTCTTCATATACTCGTACGTCGCGTCGGATGTTTCGGGCCCCCGAAGCGAGTACTCGCGTAATTATTCAACTTTCCGGCCGTTGGAAAATTCATCGCCACGTACGAGACAAAAGCCAAGCCAACGAACTTATCGAAGCTTCGTAAATCGAATACGCTTCGTCATCGGAGGGGCAAGGGGAAGGGAAAAAAAGGCTCGCATTTATCACGCAAGCACTACCACATCCCGCTTCCTCTTCGTTCGCTTTTAATCACCGCCTCGCCACGTTTCGCGAGAGGTGACAAAACAATAGACTTACATTACGAATATAACTTGTCTAAGGCGATTAAAAGGTTTACGAAACGCTTCGTAAATCGGATGGTTACTTTATGTCGTCGTCATCGTTGTCTAAGCATACATCCTCCTCGCGCCACTTGGCCCACATCTGAGTGCGTTAAATTTAAGCCTTCTCATTGGCATAAACCTTACTCGCGCCAGTCGAAAGACTTACTACGTTGGTATCGCGAATAACAACAACATCCCCGCAACGTACTCGAGCCTTTTTGCGACGTGATACAGGACTTTTCATCCACGAACGTACGTTCGTGTCGCAAATACGCATACGACGTACACGATTATACAATTTCCTCGAGCTATCTCGCCTTCGCGATTCGACGTTTCCGCCGTTACGCCGATTCTCAAATATTATTTCTTCGCGGCCGCGACAATTTTTTCTACAGATTTTACCCTCCTTCGTAAAAGGCAAACAAAGTCGAGGTAAAGAAAACCGCCAATATCGAAGGGAATTTCTCTAGAGGCTTCCAAGCATTTCGCAATTCCGTAATCCGTTTCGAAATGTAAATAATTATTAAAAGGAATCGTCGCGCGAGCATACGCGTATATGGATGCGAATGTATTTCGATTTTTATCGCGAAATTCTCATTTCCGCGGTCGTTTTCTTTTCTCGTTTTTTTCTTTTTTTTTTTTTCGTTACCTGATTCGAAGATAACTTATCGAGGATGAGTCGCAACGTAAAAGTAACGTCGAATTCGGATTCAGCACCCTCCAAAACCGCACAATCGATACGTACGATGTGAATTTACCTACACTACCCCTCCCTCCGTACCTGCTACAGAAGAGAAGAGGGGATGGAACACGAAAACACTACGAGATTCGAATCCTACACCCTCGAAAACCTCACAATCAACATATGTATCGCGATTTTGCCGTCATCATTCTTTCATCCCCTTCCACACCCTACTTACCATAAGAAAAAAGGTAAAAAGGGGTGGTTGAAAAGCAAAAATTCTTCGAAATTCGAATTCTACTCTCTCGAAAATTCAACAATCGCTACGCATGATGTGATTCTAACGTTTGCCACTCCTCCTCCCATTCCCACCTCCTCCTTCATCATACTCGTTCTAGGAGGAGGAATAATAGGAAGGCAAAAATACTCGTGAATTCGGATTTCACATGCTCGAAAACCTGACAACCGATATGTATAACGTGTTTTCACCATATTTCTCCCCACACCATTTCCTATTCCGTCCCTCCCCACCTCCTCATTCATTACACTCGTGCCCGGAGAAGGAATAGAGGGACGGCAAAAATACTCGTAAATTCGAATTTCACGTCCTCGAAAACCTAACAATCGATATGTATAACGTGTTTCCACCATATTCCTCCCCACACCACTCCCTATTCACTCCCCACTTCGACATCCTCATTACGATGCTGGATTGTTGAAACAATCAGTAAGATCCGTAAGCTCTGATATTCAACATGACCAATCGTTTGATTAAGTCGAACTTGAAAAATTCTTCCACACTTAACAATGATCGCTGTTATGCTCCCCCACTCTCCCCCTACCCCTTAAAATCTGCGCTCCCCAACGCCAACGTTGCTCCTTCTGCCACCTCACTACACCTGATATCATCTCACTTGCACATCATATTATGGAATAACGTGAAACAATTTTTGTTATATTCTGCTGACTTTCATCCTCCCCCTCACCACCCCGCAATAAGTCTCAAAATAACAGGGATAGGAGCTTTTACCTCCCACTTACCTTTTACTTTTTATATCCCAACATTAAGCAACGAATTTCTTAAACATAGCACGTGTAGTACAGAATGATCTACTCGAACCACTTTTCCCCGCATTACCTCAAAAACGGGTATAAAAATGGTGGGGATAATGGGGCGGGCGTACATGGCTCCCCGATGATAAAAACCCATGTCGTATATCGATTTCACGGTTTTCACGTGCTCCGAATCCGATCCCGAAGTTATTTTCGCGCTAAACCGAACCCATTTTCGAATACTCGTCGAATACCCGTAACATTTTCATCAATTACTCGTTACGCGAGCATTATTTGGCGGGATTTTTCTACACATTATCCACGCCACATAACACGTCGGTTACTGTGGTATTTCTGCGCGATAAATTCCGCCAATAAAGACACTATACGACGGCTGCGGAATTTCGTATTGTCGAAATACGTATACGCGCGATAAATAAAACTACGTACGCGTATACGGACACATAAATACACACCCTCGTGTATCTTTAATCTCGTATTGGGTTTTTTTTTCGGCCCCAAATAGCGCGCAGCAACGACGACGGGTCACGATGTTGGTCGTATATGATTCCACGTATAATGCCTACTTACTCCATAATTTACCGATTATCCGAACGTATCGTCGATTACGGCCACGCAGGAATTTCCACACGGTCGACAGATTATCGCGCGATAACCGAACGTCTCACCGGGGGAAAGGAAAACTGTATCGCGGACGGGTATCAAATAAATAGTCGAATTCGAGCCGACATCTATCTCGTTGCGGGTGATTTTGGGCGACGATTTTTTATACTTCTTTCGGGTACAATTCTAAGCCTAGGGCTTTTCTCGCTGATATCGAAAAGATCGTATCGTTTTTCGCCGCAGCATCACATCGGCACGGGGACGAAAACGATACGCGGCTGGTAATCGCGAAGAAACCCTCGTTTTAAACGTCTTCACCTATACGAGTACGAGTACGAGTACGCCGAGACTATCAATTCGTTTACGTCAAAATAGCAACACGTCCATTCATCTCGTATATCGACTGACACGCGATAACTACTCGTCTCCGCGACCCCTCAACGGCCTCGGCCCCTTCATAAGCAAATCTTCGCCGCGACTCTTCCGTTGACTTTTTACACCTTTTTTCCTCACGCATGCACACGCGCTGCGAAAAAAATCAACGAAAACGGGCGTAAGTACCCAAAGAAGCTCTTCCGCCCGCCATAACGACGCCATTCATGTGGGAATTGTCACTTCAATCGAGCCCCGATACAATCAGCTTATGCGGATTTGATTGACAAGTCGCTTTAATGGACTACGCCTTGTCGACGCGAATATACAAAGAGCTTATCAAAAAGATTCACGCGCGTTACGCGTTCGCTCCTATATAAAGCGATTTAAATTTACAATATGGTTCGCGAAAAATTTACCTAAAACGTCCGCATATCGAAGCGTCAAACTATTCCGCTTTTACACATTACAAACACGCAACGCGATAGAAAAAGAGAAAACCGTAAAAAAACACGAAAAACGCCGAACATCGGGTTAAATTCGCGTTGCACGTTACGTCAGTCATCGCGGCCAACATACGTAATCTCGATATCAAAAATATTAAATTTCTCCCCGCCCCACCCGTCGCACGTATAAACTCCGTTTTAGTCGAACGTTTTAATTAAACCGGCCGGAATTTCGAATTTTACCATTGAATCGTAACAAACCACGATGTTTAACGATCATAAGTCCAAAAAAAAAAAAAAAAAAAAATACTATATCACGAGTACATATTTCGCTATGAAAATTACACAACATCCATTCAGCGTCTACTCGGAGTATCGTCGATCTAAGCATAAAATGAACGAAGGATGCAAATTCGCCGCATGCCAAAACCATGAATTCGATATGCCACATGACTTTTCAACGTAGGGGAGCTATTGACCCTCCCCTCTCTCTTACTTCCCCATGTACCACCTATAAAGCAACTTAGATTAAAAACCCAATTTCAATTCTGAATCATTCTAAAGGCAAAGTCACGAAGAACAAAGCGCGAAAGAAACTATTGCAAAAGGGGAGCCAAATTCAGATAAGTTAAAACGGATAATTCTGTGTAGTAAAACATTTTGATAAATTTCATGTTAGGACGAAAGTAGGGAGAGGAAGCATGGTGGGGAGCACCTTTGTCGAAATATTGGGGAAATGTAGAGACTGAAACGATTCATGATTCAGGATGTCATCTTCACGCAGTATAGTTCGAAAAATAGGTAGGTACATCACTACCTAGAATCAAATCACTTTTAACAAAATCCCAAAACAGAGATTGGTGGGGAGAAAGGGATCAATAGAGAATGAGGCGGAGAATTTTAGGCAAATTGCGATAAAAATACTTCACGATATCAGTAGTACGCTTTTTAAGGGCACCTATTCCACATCCGATGATATTTTCCGTTTTCAAGCCCACGAATTTTTCGCGGGCAAACAAATGGTGGGGTGCAGTGATGAAGACATGAGAGGGGATTTTGAGGAGGTAGGGACGAAAATACGTCATATATATCGATTGTAAGGTTTTCAAAGATGCTGATTCCGAATCCGATGGAATTTCTACGTTTGAACGTATCTAATAAGCAATATCGCCCATTATGGACAGCAGTACTACAAAATCAAATGACTAGATGGCTTTTAGGCATTACGAATAAACTAACATTGCTATTCCAACGTAGACGTTATTACGACGTTCCATGAACTTTTACCGCTCCTTCCCCTTAAACCAGCATATTTCCTTTCTTCGTTATTTTTCTCCGACAAAGGCTTTAAAAATATCGTCGAAAAATGTGGAAAACCCAACTTCAACAGCGAATAATTCCACTCGCAATTCAACGCGCTTTTCTCGACCATAAGAAAAATAAATCTCAACGGTCAAAGGTCAATTTTAACGGCGGCATAGATTTTCACATCGAAGCGTAAATACCAGCGTTTCCATCGTTTGAGAAAAAATACGCCGAATTCGACATTAGAAATTCACGTCGTTTCCACTCGAATACCATCAAACTGGTAGAATTCCATCGCTTTTAATCCGATTCATTGAAAAAATACGCTTCCTAATTTAACTCGGAATTGACCCTTAGCCCTTCCTCGTGCCGCACCCATCGTCGCACACATGCTCGCCGCCGAAGCGCGCGTTTTCTTAACGCACTCGAATAACCGAACCGTTTAAGGCTAGCGTCACACGAGCTGTTTTTAGCCGGCGTCCAAATAAACGCGCGTTTTTATCTGACCGCCGGTAGATTTTTTAACAAATTGTCACACGAGCGTTTTTTGACAAACGTCATTTTCATTAGTCGATGAAAATGGATCCAAATGTATTGATTCTTTATAGCGCGTTTAAATACATGGCGCCAGTAGCTACCGCCGGCATGGTTTCTTCAGCGTTTATTTTGCCGCCGTTTTTTAGCCGGCGGCTAGTTTTTTGAACGCGCGTTCATGTGACAGCATCAATATGTTCATGTTGATTTTAAAACGCGCGTTTATTTGGACGCCGGCTAAAAACAGCTCGTGTGACGCTAGCCTAAATCAATCAGGAAAAATACCACTCGTCCTTGTTGACCCGTTCGCTTCCAATAAATCTCCTCGTGACTAACCTCTTTAAAATCCAGACCACTTACGATTTCCGTCCAAAATCATCGCGCGGCCGCCTATTAACGACCTTTTCCTGTTGCTCGTACCGGACGCGTACCAGGGCTCGAGTTCGACTCAAAAACCCACTTCGACGCCCCACCTCACCCCACGATC
The DNA here is from genome assembly GCA_003261595.1 of Maconellicoccus hirsutus. Classification (NCBI taxonomy): domain Eukaryota; kingdom Metazoa; phylum Arthropoda; class Insecta; order Hemiptera; family Pseudococcidae; genus Maconellicoccus; species Maconellicoccus hirsutus. The sequence continues at coordinate 18,549 of QBDW01002133.1, forward strand.
CGATTCGAAATCGAAGAAAATCATCTTAATTGCAAGCTCACCAATCCCCCCGCCAACTGATTCCAAAATTCGTCTCCGACGAAGCTCGAAATTCCGCCGCTAGAACGTAGCGGCAGAACCTCGCACCGTGTAAATTTCATACGCTATCGCGAATTTTATTTTCGACGTCGCCGCGTTCCGCCCCCCACCCACACCCTCGACGCATCCGCCATCGTCGCCGTCGCGTAAAACTGGCGTGTGCTTTGCCAGCGCTTCCACAATCGCCATCGTCAGTCGTTTCGTGAGCAGCCTACGAGTTAGTACAACGGCGTAATATATTATAAATTTCGTGTACCACGTGTGTGTGTGCGTTTTTTTCAGAATTTTTTTCTCCGTACGTAAATTCGGTACAGTTCGCGTCATATTCCTATTTCAATTTTTTGGCAATTTTTTCACGTGTCCCCCCCGCCCGCGAAAATTCTCCCCCTATTTTGGGTATTTGCTTAAGCGACGTCGCGATTCTACTAGCGATAATGCGAAAAAAATTTCCTTCGATACAAAACGCAGTAATTTTGTGAAAAATTTTCCACATTTTGCCCCATTCGATCTCGCGAGTTCAGTGCGTGTTTGTTGAGTGCGCCGTTTTTTAAAAATATGATTATATTATACGCGTAACATAAATACGACGTAAGTAAATAAAACCTTTTTGCGAACGCAATTTTCTAAAATATCCTGCCTGCTCGTAGATACTTTTCGAAGAAAAATACACCGAGATCACTTCGTTTAGCAAATACGCACACGTGACTACGAATAAATTCCATCGTTCGTCGAAAACGAACGTCGATAAAAAAAATCACCTCTACGCGAAATACTTTCCACGAACTCGGACCACAAGCGACGCGTTCCGAGAGGAAAATCGACCTACGATGTCTTTCTTCATTCGCCAAAAAATAAATGCATCATCAATAATAATTAAAATAGCATTCGCCGATTTATTACGGTCACACATCTATACTCAGATCACCACCTCACCGAGGTCCCCCCTGCTGAAGAGCACCTCGACAGCAACGGTGATCATTGCACCTACGATATACCAAATATTAACAAGAGGTACAAGGGAAGGGAGGGGGGTGTGTGTCTAACACCATATCGTCATTAAATATGTTAAACAGTTTAAAGTACGCGACCACGAAGAAGGTGAACGAATAAATCGCACCATTGATAAGGTTAACTAATCCAAAATATGATTCGGCTTCGTTTCGTGTATTTTCAGGTATTTTGCGAGTACCTCGAAAATAAAAAGAATTTCATTTTTCGCCAATTAAAATTACATTTAACGGTCTTTTGAAATATTTTCACCCTCCTTTCCCTTTACACTCATTTCTACTTTGCTTTTGAAAATTTGAATAAATAAAATCGTTCGTATTCGCCCAATTAAAAATAATTTCCAACATGATTCACACGCCGCCCCTCCCTCCTTACAGCCTATTTCCTCCAAATTTCTACCCAAAACCTTCAAATTGAAATTCCAATAAATGAATTTTCCAACCACTTCCACCCTCTTTTTTTACTGCCTCACGACAATTTCATGAAGCTTAATCACTCACATCGTGAGAATTTTCAACTTCAATTCAAACTGCTAATTTATTACTTGAGAAATCAATTAAATCGCTCAAAAAATCATCAAAAAAGAACAATAATAAGAAAATTGAAAAATATGAAAATCAAAAAAATAGTAAATTGTTAAAACCCAAGAAAAATTTGAAAAATTACAAAAAAATTTTCAAAAAATAAGTGAAAAATAGGAGAAAAATAGCCAAAACATAAAAAATGGAAATTTTCAAAAATCACGAAAAAAGGAGCAAAATCACTGATGCTTCGAGTTTCACCTTCTACTCAAGCTCGAAAAATTTTTCAAAAAAAAAATTCATAAAATTTGAATAAATTCGACGAGTTACTGATCATTGACCTCGTAAAATTGTCTAAGAAAAATTTTTTTTATTATATTTTTTGACGAATTTCCCTTCAGTGAAAGATAAAATAAGTGATTTGATCGATAATTTTGAATTAAAAAAAAAAAAAAAAAATGAAAAACCATATTATGGTAAAAAATGACATACGCTCTCACACTGAAATCTCCTTTCCTCTTAAGAAGCAACGACCTTGAACTTTTTTTTCACTGATTTTCGTTGTTTTCGCGGATTTTTAATCGATATTAAACCGAAAATTTGCATAATTAGTATAATACGAGAAATAATTAAGAATTTCAAAAGTCCCTTCAATTGGTTGATTCGTCGTATTTGTCATATCATTTTGATAATTTTATGAAATATTGAAACATCGAGAAAAAGGCGTGAGAAGCATGAAAAATTAAAATTTTTAGCGTTAATCATTTTTTTTACCATTTGGAAAAAGTTTTTTTACACAAAAAATCTTCGTTATCGCATTTTTTACAACTTTGCTGGTGTCATTTTCGATCACAATTTATAATCATGAGAAAAATTATATCAAGAAGCTTCCACACTTTGCCAAAGTCTTCCAATTTTTTCGAATATAACGCAAAGAAAAACGGTATGGACGTAAAAAATCACTTTCCAAAGTGACCCCGTATTTTCGAAGTAGCCTCAAACAACAGAATACGTTTTAAATCTCGAAAATTTGCGTATTTGAGAAATACCACTGAAAGCATTATACCGGCAGAGGGGGCGGGAGGGTAGGGGCGTAATGAATTTTTTTCCAATATAACAAACACAAAGTTCCGAGGAAATCCAAAAAATTTCACATTTTCCACAAAATCGACGTAATTCACGCCGCAGCCGAATTACCCGAGTAAATACTATTACTCGTTTTTTTTTCTCGCTACGTAATTTCACGACAGAAAAGTTAACGACTTCGGCCCATTTTTTCCACGAGCAATAAAACCATGTAAAACCCGCAAAAAACAAAAATAACCTTCGCCACTTTTCGTCTGGCGGCCGTACCGCGCGAATCATACACCTCCCCCTCATTTCCCAAATCTTTCTAATTTTTTCACCAAATTCCAATCCTATACGAATTGCGAGAGCTCTAAACTACGACATTTTTACGAGTATACGACCCGTTTGCATTACTGCGACATCCCCCTCCCCTCTTCACTCCTTATTTGGCCACAATCACTCCACGCTCGCAAACTACGACTTGTTTTACGTACTCGCGCCATCATCGTAACCGCATTCCCTCGTGTCCTCGGCGTCTTCGCTGCTCCGCTGCATCGCGGACGTTGGAAATTTTCTAATTTCCCTTACACGAGACCTAACTTTCTACGCGACTTGGAAATTTTCGCTGCTCGGCAACGCTATCCGAGCCAAAAATATACGCAACTTAACAAATTAGACTCGGGGAACGCGACTGCCAGAATACGAACAAAAATTTATTACTTCGTACCCTCCTTCTTCTTTGTAACTTTCTCGTTCCCGTATTTCATTCCCCCCTACTTCGAGCCGAATACGCGAGAAAAAAACAACGTGGAAACCTGCGGTAAAAAAAAAAAAACCTAAAAAATCCTCACAATGTGAAAAAATAAATCACCAAATATTTACGTGGTCGGTTGTATACGAGTTTGCAAATGAAATTCGACGAAGAAACGAAACATAACGATACTGAAAAAAAAAAGAAACTAAAAAAACGTAGAAATTTCACCAAATAAGCTTTTTCACGCTCCCTTCATCTTACTCGTCTTTTAATTTTCCCAAACAAACTTAACAGTTCTTGGCGGAAAAAAAGAACCTTAGAGATACGAGCAGAGCTGGCAAAACGTTCCGTTCGTGCAAAAATCGCCGGATTAAATTTTTTAAGTGCTTTCTACCTCGTTTTCTTTCGCTGGCCGACGACGAAATGAAATCGTAAATTGAATAAATTTAAGCATCGATAAACATTAAATAATGGAAATGGAAACAATGATGACGAGCTATATACGCTTTTGTTCGCCTCCCCTCCCCGCTCGCCCATCACGCTACACTCACTTCGATACTTCGGCCTTAATTTTTGTACTTTTCGGCGTATCCCGAGACGCCCTTTATCCATTTTTCATCTTCGCGCCACCGCCCTCCTCATGCTCGCCACTCCGTCAATCTCGTCGACGGATTCGCTCTCGCTTTTCATTTCCGCGTCTTCGTCTTTCAACCTCTTTCCGTCTCATCTTCGCCGCACACAGCTTCCTCGGCTCTCGCTCATTTGTCGAGTACACCGTACACGGTATCGCGCAGCGTTATCGTAATTAACGCTATTTGGTCTTTGTAACTCTCCCCGCCCCTCTCCTCTACTCGCCTCGACGACGCGACTATTCGACCTGATGATACACTGCCCTCTTCTTCGTCTGCAACTCTGCGCCCCCCCCGATTTTTCGCGAATCTCGTAAATTCGAATTCATCGACTTCGAGCGCATTCGAAACCCTCCCACTTTCGACATCCGGCTCGAGACGTTTTATTTGGCGGAAAAATTTAATTAAAATATTCTTTTCTTTAATGATTCCAACGAGTGGAGAAATTCGCCGAAAAAACAGAAGCAAAAAACGATACGAAATTACCATCTGACAAAAAAATTGTCTTTTAAATAATTTATTAAAATTAATAACAAGAAAAAAAACGAAATAAAAGAATGACGAATTGTTCTTTGATTAAGAGAAACCCTTTTATTCTCTTTCACGAGGGGAAAAATATGAAAAAGCAAGCCGACTGCGAAGAAGAAAAGGAAAAAGTGATAAAATGTTTCTCGTTTTATGTCAAATAAAAAATATTCCAACTAAATACCCGCAAAATTGTATCATCTTTCGTTTTAACGTTCAAATAATGGTCGGGTGTAAAGTGGGTGAAGGAGGGGATAAAAACGTTTAATTAAGTTATCCCTCGAAAAAAAAAAAAAAAACAGAAAAAAAGGAAATTTGAGAGAGGACCAGGGGAAAGCTCCAGCCGAATAATTTCTTTCCAATTTTTATTATCACGGTATTCCTTTGGACCACAGTTCTCTCCTAAGCTCATCTTCCAAAGCTCAAAATGTAAGAAAAATAAAATATACGATTAAGAAAATAAGATGTAGCTCGGAAGTTGGAATTTTTGAAGTGGAGGGGAGGGTGGTAAAATTGTTAATTTTTCCCCAGTTACCGTATTTGTATTTTGAAAAAATACCCAAAAGAATTATTTTTCCTCCATTTTTGGACATTTCTGAGGGGAAGAAAATTTTTACATTTTGAAGAAAATGAACATTTTTATAATCTTCGTTTTTGTTTTCTTTCCATTTGTAAACTAAGAGGAGAGGAGGACGAGAACGGGAAGAGAGAGGGGAGAAAAGAAAACTGTACAACAAAAGAATAAAAAAATAATTTCCTTTCTCTTCTCGCCTCTTTTCGATGAGACAGGTATTTTAGAAATTTCAGCTTTTATGAAATCAGGAGAGGACACAAAAAGAGGAAAATAATGAGATCAGATATGAAAGTAAAAAATAGGGGGAAGAGGGGCTGAGGAATAAGCGATGCAAATACACAAATTCAAATTTTCACGATTTTTACAACTCAAACGAATTTTTCAAAAAAACTTCCCTCTCTTTTTTTTCTTTATACTGTATCACGAGCACCACAGTTTTTGTTGGGAAAATCCCACAAAAATACCAGAAAGATCACGCATTTCTGAATCTTTTGGAAAAATAAAAGTAAAAATCAACCCATCAAAAGTAAAGAAAATAAAAAGGCGAGAAAAGAGCCGAGACAAAAAACAATATCACGACAACAAAGCACTCGCGACGTAAATTTCCGTGTATTTGCGCAACCTCTCCCCCCTCCCACTCATCCAATTATCAGCGCGTTTCTCACACACGCAAAATCGCATTTAATTCCCTCCACTGGAAATAAATTAAACTCGATGAAAACCAGGAAAGAATAAACCCTGGTGAAAAACATAAGAAATCGTATCCCATTACTCCTCCTCCTCCTCCTACCGTCGTCGCGACATCAAAAATCCACCAAAGACGCTCGTTCCCACCTTCTCGAACACTTTCCTTTTCCGCGATTTGCACTGCGGCTCAGCTCCACCAAAACAACCCCCCGGAGTCCTCATTCGCGTATTTTTCGCTTCGAATTAGAAAATTCGCGGCGACATTGGCGCCTGTGAGTTTCCGGCTGAATTTGCTCGACCGCTTCTCCGCGGCCATTAAGCGCGCTTTCCAATTACCCGTATCATATCTAAGTACACGATTGAGACTCGTAAAGCGCATAGAAGCCGCCAAAACGACTGGATTCCGTCTTCCTTGCAAAACCACCGTATTCATTCACCTGTGTTTTAAAATTCTACGATGTAACTCTTCGCTTTTTGCATTTTCGTTTACGAAGCGAGAAAATTTCAATTACGTATTAAAAGGCATTAGACATCGAATAAGGATTTCCGGAGCCGATTTAAATCATCTTTGTTGTCATGTCGTTAGGTAGAAATGATCTTTTCACCATGTAAGCTACTCTACGTGTAACTCCAGGGGCACTTGAAGCTAGAGATGGAACTGGGAGGGGGTGGGGGCACCATAAACTATGGGGAAAGTCGTTCATACGAGATAGCCTCTTTTTTGTGTACGTAGTTACGTACCAAGGCGCTTTCGACCTGCAGACGACATTTTCATCTTATACGAGAGGTCTCCGACCTTTAATAATTCATGCGCTAAATACGGATAAAATTTTGAATACCCTTCGACGCACCAAACACCAGCATCGGTTTAGCTCTTAGTTTTCAACTAAATGTATACCGAAATATGTACTCTTCGCAAGCACATAAATTCCTCCTCCGTGCCCCACTTCGTTTATCATTGGCTCAAGTACACACACATCATCTTTATCGAAATGATCATTCGGCTTCGTCATTCTCCTCAACGAGTTTTTTCTTCTCTCATAATACACGAAGCTATTTAAATTATCGGATTTTTATTACACGTTCGTTAATTCCATTGATGGATTTCTTTTTTTATTTTTTTTTGTTTTGTTCTACACACTTTATTACCGCCGATAATTATATTGTTTCTGTATTTACGTAGATGATTTTTGTTCACCTTTTTCCAAAGTCTATTGTTTTGCGGCCAATTGCCAGATTTAATCGCTGCTTCATTTACCATATTTAAAATTACCAAACGCGCCGTTTCGGGTTAATTTTCGTTTGTATATGGGTTTTTGGCTCGGTCGCATTATACGTACGTCTCGTCTTATATCGTATTGATGAATGATTTTTAGATTATTTGGCATCGTTGCGCACCGAGCGGCGAATCGTATATCGCCTTCGACACAGGATATTATTTCTGATTGCGTCATTCGAGCGACGTACCTGCTTGTTCGTGCTTCGACAATCACCTAACTCGCTTCAATTCACCTCAATCGAGTCGCGTTTTCGGTTGAATTCATATTTCGCGAGATAAACGCGGTAAAAAGAGCTATCGCGGTCGTTGAACTCCAAGTAGATTGGTTATTTTCAAAAATACATCGGGTAGTTGCGTTCATCTCGAAATTCCCTGCATTTTGAGTACCCACTCGACCATAGTGTCGAGGGGCTGATTAGGCAATCCGTGGATGCTATTGAAATCAACGGAACACACTATATATATAACTAAATTTCTAAACATACCTCAAACGTTTCTCTGATCAAGTCGCCGAATATGGTCAAATTACCAAAAAAAAAAAAAATTTCTCATAAAATTTATCAAATATCACGAATTTTCCGCAAAAAACCGCAAAATATGAATGAAAACACCCGTTAAACCATTAACATCACTTCTCCTTGCTTCTTCGACCAGTTAAAACCTTTACTGCACTAAATCGATTTTAATACATACATAATTATATACAGTGTGTTTTGTTGATTCCTCATACCACAACCGGTTGCCTATTCGACTCCTTCGCCGTATAACCGAGTGGGTACTCAAAATACGCGGAATTTCACTGCGAATCTCATCCTGTCGTTAGTTTCGTTCGTAACGACATCGTCGACAAATTCCTCGAGCTATTTCATGTTTAGTTCATATTACCGCACTAAACATCCTTATAATGATACCAAAGTTCTTCCAAAAATCCACCCATCTTCTTTGCGCAATGCCAAGTCATTTCAAAGCCTTATTCCATTCCGGCACACATCCTAATAACCGTATATAAACCACTTCTGCAAATCTTATCCCAACATAATGGCGTCGGATCTCGAAATACCCTCAAGGACGCAACGCTCAAGGAAACAAACGCGCCGAGTACATCCGCGTAACTTCACATACTCCGATAGGCAATTCGCATCTACCAATGCGGCACCGGGCCCATTTAAACAACGTGTAAATTTCCAGATCCCCGAATAACGTTTTATTACCGAGTAATTTCCGCGTACGTCCGCGACGCGCCGCCGTAACGATTAATCGTTAGCTCCACCGGCGTCTCCGCTCCGGCGGGTAATTGCGTGTGCTGCGCGTATCTCTCGCAGCGACCATACAGCAAGCCTCGTTTAATACTTTTACTCTTTTCGTCCGCATCGTCGAGCTTAACGGCCACCTAAACGAGCTCCAAAAGAATGCCATCGCGTTAAGAGCATTTCCCCGGTGCTTCTGTAGGAGTCGGCGAATAAGCGTAATTTTCTTAATTTTACGCTATCAGGATTTCTTCGAGGGTGTCTGCGTACACGGGCTCGACCTTAATTAAATTCAACGTTGCGTCTTGACCTTGCGTACATGCTAAGTACTCGCCGTATTTGTGCCAGTATTGTCCAGGTAGCTCTTCGATGCAGGCAGTGGAACCCACATATAGAGGTGTAGTGATCCCCACACATTCTTAATGTGCGAAAAATCGAATCTGGCAGCAAAAATAAATGCAATTTTTCACAAAGGCTCAATTCTACTTCTCTTAAACTTGCTTCAATACGTTCCTCAGGACTCCCCCTTCCAAAGAAACGGTGTCACGATGAACCAACGAGGGGGTGCAACACCACCCTCCACTGGCTCCTTCACTGATAGGCGTTAAATGTATCGCAACGGATCTTTAACGCTTTGTAAGCAAGTCACCCCCTCAATATCATCTTTCACGACGTTACATCGTTGATTTATCGAAATAATACAACGACGTTCCAAATACATTCGCGATAAATATTTCCACCAATAATGGAACCAAACAAATCACACCAAGAGGGGTAAACCCCCTTACATCCGACAACGGTGGAAAAAAATATACCAGACAATGAAGCGGTTTCCTATATAACGTTTAGCTTAGCTTGTACGTAAAAATTGAACCAACAAAGCACCGAGTTTTCTTTCGATTTACAAGAAATTATACGAGCATAAGGAAAAAGCCTTTTGTTGTAGGTGGCGAGGGGAAAGGCGGGGTCAGGTGCGACGAAGAAATCATTTTTTATCCATCGTTTACCGGTACCGCGAATTTAACCGTTTCGCAAGACGGTACGAAACCCAAGTCCAGGGAGAGGGAAAGGGCAACGAGGAAGAGAAAAACACCATTTATTTCATTTTGCTTTCGTATTGAAATATTTTTCCTCGTTCGTCGTTACGTTTCGAATTATTAATACTCGTTTTGTTTCTCGCGGCCGATTTTGTCAGATTGACGCGGACCGATTTCTCGAGGCGTCTTGATTAAAAAGGAATTTCGGCCGATAATTGTTCAAGGTGAGGTATTTCCGCAAGACTAGGGTTGCGTGCCTAGGCTCATTTTTCTCGGCGCGTTCTCCGCGACGGGGAGCGGGATGAATTCGCAATCGAACGGAAATTACTCTCTTTGCTGCGAATCGCGAACGTTGCCGAAAATTCGCGCCTTTATTTAATCTCACACCAGAGGTTCTTTATCGATAAGTTAAAAGACGGTCACTCGTTACATGAGGATTATTTATCGAATGAATGCCTCAATCAACGCGTTACACAGGCTCCGAATGCGGTCACCGTGAAGCTAACACGTTTCCACGGCGGTTTTTTTTTTTCACTTTCCTCCCTTATTCGACTCGGTTCTGGTGAATTGGTCGTCGCTTTGAGATTTTTACCGTATTTTCTGGTACCCTCAAAAAAAAAAAAAAAGGCAAAAAAGGGTTTCGGCGACGATACAAAATTCGGGTTCGTTTCTATACACGCGAAGCTTACGTCGTTGTACTTTCTAACCGTTTTATTCGCTTCATAAACGTTCCTTTAAATTACGCCGCGGTTACGCGGCCAACGAAAACACCAATCGGACTTAGAATCAGCTTCGATAACGATGAATTAGTTTTTTCAAAGACCCGTGTATTCCGAGTTGTTACGAATTAATCGAGTTCACCAATGAGAAGAGTCTGCGGTGGTAAACGAGTCAATTGTTGTTATTTCAAAGAGCATTTGCTCGTAACTAAGTCGTCCGAGAATAAAATCAAGCGTCGCGTTTTCATCGCCGTAAAATTCCCTGTATTTTGAGTACCCACTTGATGTAAATGTAAGGGGGTCGATTAGGCAATTTCATACGTGAATTTATAAATCAACACAACACACTGTATATTACATGTGAGATTTTCTCAATCGAATCATGTTATGAGCTTCTTACCTATTTTGGATAGATTTTGGATAGACTACAAAAATATTTTTACACAATCCAAATAAGAAGGGGAGAGGGGGTTTGAAATTTAAACAAAGTGGGAAAAAATCAAGTGGCATATCAAAATATGTACATGTTTTTTGATGCGTTGAAGCCAAATCTAGCAACAATTTTTAGTTACACCGCACAGGAAGTGAAAGACATACCCATTGATGTAGTTACTTACTAGTGTAGTTGACGTAGTTACTTTATGCGGTTTAGAAAAAACCTCCTCAAGCTCTTACTTGGCGCTGCTGCACAATCACGAATAAAATTTTGAAAAAATGTTACCAATCCGCGTTAAACTAATGAAATAAACCGATTTATTGATCAAAAAAATCGTATTTCCTTTAAAATTGCAACACGAAGGTAAAGAGGGGTAACAGGCTAGCATGAAACAAATTCTCCGAGCACATTTACTCCCGATGCGATGCACGCGATATCAGTCGAATTTACTAATTAACATTTGCTTCCATGCTTCGGGAAATCATCCATCGACTTCGCTCTGCTCCTGCCCCCTTGAATTTGTCTCAAACTGTATACGCAAGTTTAAAAAACTCTATCGCTTCCACTTACGCTTCCTTTATTTCGGAACACACAAACGCCTCGACATCACTCAAAATTAAAACTCGCCCGAAGTCGTTCTTCCAAATGGTCGAATCAACCCTTCCGACTGCACGCACGAACAAAACACCCGAAAAGCTGGATTCGTAACAAAACTTACAATACAGCTCGATAACTCGATTTCGCAAAAACCGCATCCCCTTCGCTTTCAATTCCAATTTCTCGCGATGACCGTTTCGTGTATCCGCAGAAACGTATTAGAAACCGAAAACACGCGACGGGAGAACGCGAGGGGTGAATTTTTTACCATAACTTTACGACTTGTTTAACGTTTTTCGCTTCGTGTAGCGAAACGTCGCCTTCGTCGTACACAACTTATCATTACACCGACTGGATAATTCGCGAAAAATGAGTTTTAAAAAGAGTGCTTTATCGTTTTTTTTTTTTCGCTTTTTTCGCAAGCGCCCTTCGCGTATATTCATTTTCCAAACTACATTACACACGTTGTTTGCTCACCGGAGTGTGTATATACGAGGAGCGTTTTTTTCCCAGCATTCTCTCTCACTTTTTCTCTTCGCCGTTCGTTTTTAAAGCGTTATTTCGCGGCCAACGTTTATTTTTCCACTGGCAAATAAATTAATCGATTGAAATAAAACCTCGCAGCGCGACGTCACTATGTCGTATCGTACGTAAGGAGTCGTATTAATGGCACCTTAGCGCCCCCCTCCCATTTCAGATACTCCATCGGCCACTAATGGAAACGCAACCACGTTACCTCCACATATCTTCGTACACCTAGCAATTTTAATCACACCCTCTCCCCGAGGCTCTACAAACGCGCCACGGAATCCTCTCAAATCCATTCGAAAATTGCCAATTGAAAAATAACAACAAAGCTCGAACTCCGGCGTCGTGTCGATATAAAAAGCAAAAAAAAAAGCAAAAAAAAAACCGTTTTAAAAAAGTATCCATTACGATATGAAAATCTGACGCGTATTTTCTGGACGTATAATACACGATAAAAACGCCAGTTCCTCCCCCGCACTCACACCTCTTCCACAAACTACTATCGGCGTTATATCGACGGAAAAACACGCCGGTTGCACGATCACCCTGTCGTCACTGCAGCGCCGCGTAATGCGGAGCGTTACATTCGCACATCGCTAATTATTTTTCGCAGTTGCTTTTGTCATATTTAAACGCCGGCGAATACGCACGTTTACGCCGTGTTATCCGCAAACGTTCCCGTATCGACGTTCCGATACCGCCCCCGTCGTCGCACCCCATAAACCGCACAGAATGGTTCCATTCGACTGAAAAATATTCCACGGTTCGTCGCCTCTTCCCCTGCTCCGAAATTAACGCGAAATTTACACTTATTATTGCGCCAAAAACTCACCCCGTTTCGCATTACGCGTATTTATATCGCGATACCTTTCGGAAAAGCGCCTAGCTGACGATTTACATAAATTTCACACCCTCCGATATGCCCTCGTATTTCTTCACCGCCTCTTCGCGAGCCCCCTCGTTCGCATGCACCTTCGTGTGCGATACAAAAGCACGAATACAACCTGTTCCAGGCGAGCTTAATTTACCGAAGCATATCTCCGATAGGGTATTCATTTTGGCAATCTTCCTCCTCCTGTATTCTCCCCCGATCACAGCTTTTGTACGCGTTACCATCGGAATTATTTCGCCGAGAAGAACGTCTCCGTCGTGTGAATTCGTATTTCGCGTATTTCACCCAATTTATCACAACGTATGGAAAACGTTTCGACGTCGTTGTTCGCTTCAGCGAAATAAATACGAATAGGAATCCCAACGGTGGAATTTTTCCTCGTTGAAATACGTAAATTGAGGCGTGAACATTTTTTTTCGCATTACACTTCCACTAGAACCACCCTAATTACCGCGAAATACTATTTTATTCGAAGATTCAAAGATACATGTATACATATTACATATACAGTGTGTTCTGACGATCGCGAAGATCGTACGATTCCGTTGCATAATCGCCGCCTGGAAGATATATCGAGTGGGTACTCGAAATTCGATTCCGTCGTTTATTTATTATATTAAAACTACGTTTATTCAACCTCGTTCTCCTTTCAGCCCCCTAAAATTACCTAAAAAACCTTTATATACACCGTAAAAGTACTGTAACTACGATTTTGAAAAGTATATATACCGTGTGATCGGTTGATTCAAAGATTTACATGACTGGTTGCCTAACCGACCCCTTGAAAATACATACAAGCGGGTACTCAAAATACAGGGAATTTCAAGGCGAACTCGACCCTGTCGTTCATTTTACTCTGGAAAACGTTAGTGGCGAGTAATACGCCGCTATTTGCAAATATTCAACTTTTCCATCTTACTTTCATTATTTTTTAAATTTTCAACCAAGTTTCTACCTCATATTGTACACAACACGTGCTATTCGAAAAATACACTCTTACTTTTAATTTTCTCGAGAAACAGCGAAATTTCGCAATCAACCAGAATTAAAATTCCTTCCAGAAACAACGTAGTAACACATGATACCAAAAAATACCACTTAAGCTCCTTCTTTCCTCTCCGGCCTCTTTTTATCTCCACGAGGCTCGCTATTGCACCACGCGACATCTCCGTTTAAGGCTCAATTTGAGTACTCGACGTCACCGAAGAAACACAAGACGTTTCGCTCAACTCGTCGCCGACACGTACGAGTATGAAATGCCGATAATTTCAATTACTCCGTATATACATTTCACCCGATCGACGCGCACCCTCGAAATATCCGCAATCGTCATCCAGACAAAAATGATCTTCGCATTTGGCAAAGCTCGCGCTTATCTGCCGCACGACCCTTGCCGCCTTCCAATTAAGCGTAATTACACAACCGACGATACTTCAATTACCATCCTCGTTTCGTCTCCATCTCTGCAATCGCATCCGCATAACGCGTATATCGATATCAACCACCATCCGGCGCCATAGCCATAAGATGCTTTCTCATTAAGGTATTATATTTCGCACCGCACGCAAGCCTAGTACCCGAAACCGTAACCTTTAATTACACCATTCCGTTTCTCGATATCGTCAACCCTCATTCGTATCCCCTTCGCACCGCCTCTCGATACGCGTATACGTCCGTCGCAATACAAAAAACAACCCGCCAAATCCGCGGTAACCGATTTCATTAATTACCGCAATAATCGAACCCCCAACCTTTCACCACCAAATGGCAAAAATTATCACCAGACTATAATCGACACCGCATCCGACCCAGAAACCGAACCAACGATTTCGTGAAATTTATTCCGAGTCTCGCGAGGGTACTCAGAGCCCCTACTTCGCTCCTCGCCAACGCTCTCTTTACGACACGGTATTGGTTTTTTTGAAAAATATACGCTAATCAAGCGCGACTGCGACGGTTAATGAATTTAAAATTTACGCCATTTCGTTCGACGACCATATTCCCCAACTCTCGACCGTGCCGCCTCTCGGAGCCGTTATTTTTAACGAGACGCGATATACCAGTTTACGCGCATCGTTTTCCAATTAACCACTCGTCGAGAGTAGCGGTTTTTCGTATCTCTCGCGTCCATCAGCGAGCACTTCGATTTGTGCCTCCCCCCGCCCGCCCCTTCGCCTCCGCGAAGACGCCGAAAAAAGACAATTCTTTCGAAACAAAGACACTTCATCATTAATTTGAAACCACGCCGTTGTCGACGCCGCCGTCGGAAATTTCCCACCCAAGTTTTCCGTCGCTCGCGTTTCCTTCGCGTACCCGCCACGTCCCGTACTTCGTCGCCTAAACGTCAATACGAATTTAGTTAAAAGCGACTCGGCGAAATTTTCAATTTGTTACTTTCAATGAACGAAATAAATTAGGCATTGTAAAGAAAATTATCTCGCGAATTTACTCCGCGTCGCCTCCTGCGTCGCGCCACCACGAGCACGCGTCCCAAAAAGCTCGTGCACACCCTTCAAGGCGGCGAACAAATTCTCGCGCGTCTTCAGCCCGTATACCGGAGAAGATAAAAGAGAATCGCGACGGGGCACCGAGGCAGGGGCAAGGAACAGGAGAAACAACACGCTAGAGCTCGTTTACCGACGTGCTTCGGAATACGTTTTACCAAAAACATCAAAGCTTTCGTAGAATTTCGCGCCTTTTCTTCTTCGGCACGATGATTTCGACGAAACCAATCCACCCTCCTACCCCAGACGCCGCTTACACCTTCGTACATCCCCACCCGGCATTCGTCTCGAAGCGGCGAAAAACCTACGTATTATCGAAATCGTGAATTTTCAATCTATTCGCAAAACACGTCGAGCTTTTTAACCAATTTTAACGTCTTCTCTCGTCCCTTCTCCCCTCCGCTCGGCAACATCGATTATGTTCGTCGTAAAACTACTCCCATCGCAGGCGTCGAATACGGTAACCAAAATAAGGTCTATTTAAATTTCGCAATACGACGAGAAATTCGCGACGAAAAATACCCCGTCGAGGTCGTCGTTTCTATGCGAAACACCGTTTCGAGTGTACCCTCCCCCCTACCTGTTTCTTATCTTCGTTAAACCGCTCTTCAAACGCGAGCAATGTCGAGACACAGTTTCAAAAGGCTTTTCGATGAAAATTTTCCTTTAATAATCGTCTTCTATCGATAAAAATACGACGATCGGGCTCGACGGCGAACGAATAATCTTTATTTCGAGGTTATTTTACTACCCCCTTCTCCTCGGAAGACTTACAGAAGAATTTGGCAGAGACTGGTATCATCCGAAGGAATATTTTCGAATCGATTGACATATTTGAAAGCGCGAAATAATAGTTGAAGCGTGAAATTTTAAACTAATATACTCTACGTTTCGCCCCTTTTCCCCCTCTTGATTTTCGAAACAGATTCTGGTCTGTATTGGTTTCCTAGAAAATCGCCAGTCGATGCTGGAGTTGTAAATCATGTTACCCTCGATCTGGAATTCTCGATTCCAAAAGTATGTATACTCGGTGGCGTTAAAAAAATGAGGGGAGAGACGATAAAGAGGGGGAAGGGGGAAGAAGAAATTTTCAAGGACAAACTTTACCTTCACGCATATCGATTACAAGAGTTTTTCTCGAAAAACATTCAATTTTAACACAACCTTCGACATTTATACGACCTTGCCCCTACCCCACTCCTCTTATCGACCCCCACCACGCACCGTACAACATGTAGTGCGGGTATTACCTAAAAACTACGAAATTTCTCTTTTATAATCTCTCCAAACCGATTTCAACAGCCATTCTCCCGACAATCGGCGAAAAACAGGAAGTGGAGGGGGACAGTTGGAGGGAGTTGTCCTTCCAAATGCTACTTCCCTTCATACATATCGATTTCAAGTGTTTCAAGTGAAGTGCAAAAACTTCAAATTTAACATTATTTTTGATATTCCTGGGAATTTGCACCTCCCTCTTCCCCTTCTATCAGTTCCTATTACGTACCCTACACGATGGTATAGTTCCTCCTTGAAAAAAAAGGTCAATTACGAATCTATCTAAAATTTACCCCAACTAAGGCTAAAATTAACGAAATTTGAGCACGCACATGGAACAGCGATGAGAGAAACCACCTCGAGATGAACCCCATTAATACCTATTGATCGCGCCACACCTTAACGAGCAATCCGAATCCGATCCTAATTTCCGATTCACGGTTCCGGCGAAAAACACAAAACCAATAACCAAAACACAGTAACCTTTCGTCGTACCTTCCATTATGGCTTCATATTCACCCAGGACCATCTCCGATACGCGGCTAATTAAACTACACGCTTCTATCAATTAAAATTTACGTCTTCCTCGACTTCGAACCGTCTCAGCGAGCAAATCTCTATCAAAAGCGTCTTATCGAAGCTACAGCCTAATTTTCGGCTAATACTTGCCCCCCGTAACACGCTCTCTGTTGCCTATTCAACGATCCCGCCTTTAGGCGCTTTTCGTCGTTGAAATGTGGGCAAATTAAAAGCGCCGTGTTCGTGGGCCTACGCCGCAATGCAGCTCCGCGTTTTCCAATCTTGTACCATTCTCCTTTAGTTTTTAATTTGGAACCATTTTTGCCAGTTGAAGGGAAAAAATCGCGCGTACGATATATTAAATTGGCAGCGGCGAAATTTCACCCGACACGAGGCTGGTTTTTAACGAGTCGCGAAACGAGCTCGGCTATTAATCAGAAAGCATTTCCTAGTTCTTTTCGGCTTCTTTCGCTTTCATCGAATTAACGAGGATTTCCTCCTAATCCCGAAGAGCTTATATTAATTAGCGTTTAACGAGTACACCGTATATTTCTACACCACTCTTCGTCCACCAGCCACCCCCCCCCCCATCTTCACGCCGGATTATTCCATATCATCACGTACCTGCAACAGAGCAAAAAACGAATTTTTCAAAACCAAGTTCATTTAGATAAAATACGAAAAATATCGATACTAAATCGTAACACGCGTTAAGGTGACAGAGAAATACGAAAAATAATACGCGAATTTATTAACATAGGAAAAAAAATACCTCGACGCGCGTTAATACGACAGCCAGCGAACCAATGGAACGAGGAGGGAACAAGGCGTAGGAAAATGTATGGTGTGCCACATGTGTGGCATATGACATAGTCTACATAATGAATGCGTTTCGCGCAGCCAGACTACACACACGCAACGTGTAGGACAACGAAAATCATTTATCGTCGATGACAATCGTTTTTCCGCTTTAAAAAGCGCGTCTCGCTCTAACGAAGGAACCCCCTGTAAGAAGTACGAGGTTTTTTGTCATCTCCGACGCCCCCCTCTAGTACGTGGCGCTCGACGCCGAATATAATACAATAAACGCGTAATGAACGTATTGGTTTCATTTTTGTAATTTTTTTTACTTTGTTTTTTTTTTCATCTTTCCGTTATTTCTGAACAGACGAACGAACATTGGATTTGATGTCGAGTTCCCGTCGTATCGAAGCGATTATCTAATCGTTTACGACGAATTACGTCCCGTTTCTGTCTTGTTCACGGAGTCGTAACACGAATTTATTTCATTTAACTCATTAACCGAACGAATTTTTCCATCGAACGAAAATAAATCGTATAAACGTACAAAAAATACATGAAATATACGAGATGATTCATTAATTGATAATTGATCCCCTGATAGTATCGCGCGATATTAATGAGATGAATCAAAAGTTCCAAACACGGATCATTATAGCATACAACGTGTAAATAAAATCATTCGCAAACGATTAGATTCATGATTTTTACCATTGGACGATTACCGCGGTAAATTCGACTCAAAAACGGACCAATTAGCGTTCGTCTCAACGAATCATCACATCAAACAACTCGTTCACTTTTTCTAACGAATCTTTCGCGAACGATTAGGTATTTCCTAAAAAAGCAAACTGGGAACATTAAATTGGATTATTCTCAAAAACGACTACCGTTCGCGAACGATTCACCAAAACATCGAGTAATTCGAATGAATCGTTCGCGAACAAATTATTTCATGAAAAGCGTATTTAAAAAATAAAACGAAAAATTTCCTCAAAATCACTCGTTTGCGAACGATGTACCACAAAATCAAATAATTCAAGTGAACGATTTTTCAAAACGAATCGATTTGACCAAATTAAACGAAAGAAGATAAAAATCGTTCGTGAACGACTCATCAATTCGATTTGATTTCGTTACCGAACCGATAAAAATACATCGAGGACACCCCTCCCTCTTTCTCTTTACTTTTTCTAATCTACGTAAAAAAATCGGCATAATCGCCAATCAAGTAAACAACTTCGGGCATAAAATTGAAACTAAAAAATTATTCAGTTTTTTCCCCCTTACTCATTTGCTTCATCCATCAAAAGAACTTTTCAGACACGCCGATTAGCAGCGCTGCAACATGCAACAACGCGTTTCACTCCCTTCACCATGCGCACGTGTCTTCTGCGCACATACAACGCTCAGTCACGCTTCAGCTCTTCCACTATCAAGACGTGCTTTCTCATACTCCGACAAAAATCAATCTGGGACGTTTCGCAGCAATAATATCGATAAAACAGTAAATTCCAGTAATTTAGAACAACTCGACCGCCCCATAAATTTGCATTTATGGAATCGCACCATCACCTCGAACATAAAATGCGACATTCTTCCGCCGAATATTCATATAACCCAATCTCTGCGTACACTTTGCATCGTTTGATACAACTTTTCTCATAAATTACTCCACCCGAAGGATTAATTGTTTGCGAAACATAGT
The DNA here is from genome assembly GCA_003261595.1 of Maconellicoccus hirsutus. Taxonomy (NCBI): domain Eukaryota; kingdom Metazoa; phylum Arthropoda; class Insecta; order Hemiptera; family Pseudococcidae; genus Maconellicoccus; species Maconellicoccus hirsutus. Next base: position 37,935 of record QBDW01002133.1, read on the forward strand.
CGACACATGCAGACACGTGTCATGTAGCGTAGGTGCGCGTAGCCAGACTTAGTCACATCGAAAGTTCCACTTATGTCAACGACTTGCAAATTACAACTATACGAGACGATATTTAAACGCGAATTGCGAATATTGCGCCTCATTACTTAATTCTGCTAATTAAATCACATCGCACGTAATATAATGAATTCTCTCGAGTATCTCGTTCTAGGCCTGGTCTACTACACGTGATCGTGTGCACAAATTAGCATACCAAATAAGAACCCAAACCCCGATGTTTGTATCTTTTATAAAGGCGACGCAATTGCGTTAAACCCTTTTTTTTGCGTCTTTCAGATGGATAAACGCGATAATTACGCGCGTTCGGCCTTATTTTTCGCCACTTTGACAAGATGTGTTTTGTGCGCAGGTACAATGCGGCCGCAGGATATCGGACAAGACAACGAGTACGATTCATTAGACGTATCGGGGGGATGAGGCGACATGGACGTGACGTTACCCACATGGTGGGTAATCCAGCTAGTGTGCCGGTTAAGTTTCAACTTCTCGGCCACTTCCGAACCCCTGCATCACTTGGACTGCTCGCACATCAACGACAATCGCACCACCGCCGAACCCGACACGACGACCTTCGATCATCGCGAAGACGTCCATAGGCTTTACTACAGATGCTCGTTTCAGCGCGACCAAACCAGGCCAACGGAACGAAACGCCGACTGCCGCAGTACCGACCCTCCGCTAGCGGTTTTTGCCAACGATAGCCAACCCTTCGACTTAGAACAAGAATTCCCGCGACGTATCTCCCTCCAAGTAGTCGACCTAAACGTGGACTTCGACAACAACACGTCTTTCGCATCATCAGCCGTTTGGCTCACCTTGCCTAAATTTCCAAACATCAACGATACCTTCGAAAACCTCCATCTGCAATGTAACCCAAACCCCAAGACTCGATTTGCCGACACTCGTATCCTGTGCACGTTGCAAACCGAAGACGATTTCGAGAAGAAGGAAACGAAATTCTCGTGGATATTCTTATTCGCCAGTTTGTTCATATTGGCCGGCGGCGTAGGTAACATTTTAGTGTGTTTGGCCGTCTGCCTCGATAGAAGACTGCAAAACGTAACCAATTATTTTTTATTATCGTTGGCCGTCGCCGATCTGCTGGTCAGTTTGTTCGTCATGCCTTTGGGAGCCATACAAGGATTCCTCGGTAAGTATCGCGGCTCGAAAAACGCACGCCCATCGTGGCGCTTTTCCACTTCCTAGCAACGAGAGATGCGCTTATTTTCGAAATACACGAAAAAGCCAACGAGAAAATTTTCATTAGCGCTGCAGCGTCGTTGCCAACGCGTACCGCAACGCTTAATCCACCTAGTAATTTCCGTTCTCGCTTTTTTCTTTCGCATTATCCGCTCGCACACAGGGTGTTCATCAACGCACAGTCGCCTTCTCCAGCGACGCCGCAATCTAAAGTATCTTCACGTAAGAGCGATTGCCTACTCTTAACACCGAAGGAAATCAAAAATCACATTCCGCAAGAATCTCAGCTCTTCTCAAAGAAGACGATTTGGAAATTTCATCGTGACCTGGTTATCGCTTAAAGATTATTGGGAAGAGGTAGGGGATGGGGAAAGAGAGAGAAAGAGCTGCAGAGGGGATCGAAGTAAGCAATCAACAAGTGTTCGTGAATTTTTAACGATTTTGGGGCCAAATGTAGTCTGCTTCAGGAACTTGAACATATTACCAAGATTCAAAGTGGATTGAGAGGAGGGAGAGAGGGGGTCAGTATTATAATTTCCCTCATTCCCACCCTACATTGACTTTCCAGCATAATTTTCAAAAAAACATTAAATACTCCTAACCTAGCACAATAAGTGTAATTTTTTAATTTTTCTTTTTTCAATTTTAAAAATTTCAGTTATAATTTTATATTTTATCAATTTTTTAAAACAATTTTCAAGAATTTATAAATAAAATTTAAAATTATTTTTGACCTAGCAAAATGAGTGAAATGCTTCAATATACCATTTTTTCAATTTAAAAAAATTTAATTCAGTTGCTAAGAAAAGATACCCTTTCCCCTATCGGCAAAAGTCCAATGACCTGCGCTAGTACATTTCTGGGTACTCCAAGGATGCCCAGTGACTCGCAAGGAGTCACCTTATTATTTTTTTGAGTACAGAATGATGCATTTTTGAGAAAAATTCGTCGTTTTTTCAAGCCATGAAGCATTTTACAAATTTCATCAATTTTTCTGGCTCAATAAACAACATCCCTTTCTATCAACCTCCATCTATCCTCTTCTAAGCCTCTCTCTCTTCACATAATTACCCCTTCCATCAACAAATAGGCAACCACAACGCCGCACATCGATCGCTGCATCATCTCCAAGCCCAACACCACTTTCCAAACACCCTGTATAAACACTACACTATTAAAAGCTAAACAAATAGCTATCTCTGGGCGTAATTAGTTGAGCAACGACCTGACTTCTGCTCTTCTTTCGCATCAACGAGCGCATTGCGCTACACGACGATTATCGTTACCTCTACGACGCTATTTTTCCATTCCTTCGACCTTTAGTTTTTATTCTCCATTTTCGCACATCCTCGTCATACTCTCTCCAGCTTAAAGTCACCGGAAATCGAGCACCCCAATGTACTCTTTGCTGCTTCAGCCTGCGTAAACCCCATACAACCTCACCTCACGTACACCGGTTCATTTCCAATTATAAATTCCAGTCAGTTAATTAAAATTTGCACTTCGTTAACGCAAAAAGCTTATTTATATCAAACATTACAGACAAGCAAGTATAAAATGCCAGACAACTGCAACGATACGAGGCCTCTCTCCGTCGCATCCTACGCTAAATTCATCCCTCTCTATTTATTTATTTATGGCAACCGTAGTTTTGAAATTTAAACAATATGAATTTTTTCATCGTCGAACAATCAACTCGGTTAATTTCACGTACCAAATACAGCTTGTTTTTATTCCAAGCCTCGCTCCATTGCCAGCGAAACCCCTCGAAATGTCTCTCGTCCCCCTTCATCGTCCTTGCACAGTTCGCTCATAACGTTGGGAAAACAACGCCGAAGTATCCGCCTCCGAAGAAAAAAACTAAATTCTACAAAATACGAGTAACTCGAAATCTTTACGTCGAAACGCGTCCACATCTAGAAAACTCGCGCGTTGATTTCATCTCGTAAATTATCCATCCTCCGAAATATCCGTAACGTCTTAATCTCGATATCACGTCGATGCGTATCGAATAAACGACCTCAGCGAATTTTCATCGCCTCTATATAAGGCCGACTAAAGCGACCGAAAAAGGCGCAGAAAATCTGTCTTTGAAATCAACCCCTCCGAATTATCGTGTTTTCAAACGAGACCACAAAAATGATAGAATTGTTTTACGCCGCAGCCTCCGAAGAATTTTCCACATTTATCGTGTTTTTATTCCTTTTACAAACTTTTTTTTAAACTAAAAATTATCTCGAGGAAAAAAATTTTCTCATTTAAATAAAACATATTTCCATTTTCAAAACGTTTCATCTGATGTAGGCGAAAAAAAATCCTAATTCGTAAAAAAATTTACGACCGAAAAAATAAAGATAAAATCGAAGAAAATTGAAAACGAAAATTACTATTCAAAACTCCGCCAAAATTTTTCGACGTTTTTATTCGGAGAATACTTCGCTTGATGACCCAAACCGACGCCGACGTATGCAGCTAACTTGGTCAAAAAAATCGAACCCTTTCAACGCAACTTCCACAAACTCCCGCATCGGCCAGGTAATCAGTCATCTGGAGCCTCCAGAGATACGGAATCGATAAACGAAACATACATACCAGTTCAGTACTCGGCGAATACTTCGATATACGCGAAAAGCTGAAAGCTCGGGAATGCAAGCTGAAGGGAGGGGGGAGGGGAAGGGCTTGGAAAATTCTGCAGTTACCGCGTAACAAAACTCTCATAAAACTATACCAGACATTAAACAAAATAGGCATCAATGCCCGCTTCGCCCTTCCTCGGCGGTTAATACAAACGAAAAAATTCCATTCTTGTTTCGCGCAAAAAAACACCCTCTCAACGGTCTCAACCTCTCTCCCTTTGTTGAAAAATCGACCATTTATTCGAGGACGCGAATAACTCTACGAAATATAAAAACAGAGAAGTCAACCGGGGAGGGTCACTTTGCACAAACACGACATTATTAAATTTCCATCTCGATCGGTAAGAATTATTTCCCACCCTTTTCCGCGATTACCTTTAAAATATGAAACTGTCAAACGAACATGGCGATTTTTCTATAAACTGCGCGACGACGAGCTAGACAAGGTGATATCGTAATCCGTCTTCGGGTGCTCGAGCATTTACCATAAAAAAGGAAACCCCTTCGACCATATAAATTTCTCGCATAGATCAGCCACCGGGTAAACATCAAGGACACGCTTACGTCGCGTCGCCGAAGCTCCATATTACGAGTTACTCGTCGCCGGAGGCTTTTATTTAAATGATGACAAGCAAAGCTTTCACCGTGCTGTACACCGACGGCGTCCAATCTACTTTCGAGTGTAAATTGGATGAATTTTAAGTCGAGCTTTCTAATATACTACGGCCACGATGAAATATACCGAGTTGGCATGCTTTATTCAAAGGCCCACCCACTTCAATGTACCTTTGTCCGCACGTCTCCAATATAATTTCGACTCATATCACGCGTGTCGATTACGTTCACGTGCCGCGGCTTCTAAATTACCCGCGTATTTTTTCCAAAAACGATATATTTCCGGAACCGGACCGCATCCCTATGCCCCAGCTCCCCCCACTCTTAAGCGTTGAAAACCACACGCATCCGCGAGATACGCAAATTTCTCGCTTGGTTTATCATTTCGCATTTAGCGTCGCACTTTTCGGGCACATTCGACGTAGAGGACACCTACCGTAAACTTTCGCTCGAACACGACACTTCGGGGTAAGACGAGGCGTCCTTCGTATGTCCAAACGGATTCGCGAACAATGGCGTTTTAATTAAAACGCGTACGACGAGTTGACGAGTAAGCAGGTGTATATGAATGGAATCCAGATGGAATTCGTCGAAATTGGCCAAACTTTTACGGATATGATTTCGGTACCTCTGAGCCGCGGGACGTTTACGTTTTGAGGTGATTTTTTTCCCGCGCGTTAGAAAATGGGGGGGGGGGAGTTGGAAAAGGATGTTTGTAGACGGACTGATGATACTAGGGATTAATACGTCGTATTTACGAGCTATAAAGTAACCTTTACGACGTTGTCGCGAGTACAGCGATATGTGAGTCGAATATTTAAATGGGGGAATCAAATCTACGTCAATTAAACAAGTCATCAAGTACGTATATATTACGTTTATAAGTCACAAATAACATATATTTGAATCGTATTCACCAAGAATGAAATATTTGACTTTCACGATAATCTGCAGCAACATATGTATACATCACGTTTACGAGTTGTGAGGCACGTTTATGTCATACTTACGATGTGCTAAGACAGGTTAACGAGTTGTAGTACATGTGCAAGTCATGTTGACAAGTTGTAAGACACGTGTAAGTTATGTTTGAAAAAATACAAGACAAATACAAGTTACGATAACAAGTTGTAAGGCATGTGCAAGGCATGCATAAGTTACGTTATCAAGTTGTAAGATATGTGAAAGTCATGTCAACAAGTTGTAAGACACGTGTAAGTTATGTCTGAAAAAATACAAGACAGATACAAGTTACTGTTGACAAGTTGTAAGACACGTGTAAGTTATGTTTGAAAAAATACAAGACAGATACAAGCTACGATAACAAGTTGTAAGGCATGTGCAAGGCATGCATAAGTTATGTTATCAAGTTGTAAGATATGTGAAAGTCATGTCAATAAGTTGTAAGACACGTGTAAGTTATGTTTAAAAAAAATACAAGACAAATAAAAGTTATGTTAGCAAGTTAAAAGACACGTGCGAGTTATGTTAATGAGTTGTAAGACATGTGAGATTTATGTTATTAAATTGGAAGAGTGTAAGTTATGTTAACAAGTTGTAAGATACGTACTTGCACGTTACGTTTATGAACGGTACAATGGTTATGCTTCACTTTTAAGAGTAAATATGGTATTCAAACGTCATTTATATGAGTTGTAAGACATGTATATGTCACCAAAAGTTACCAAAACAGATTCATTCATCATGAAAACCAACTCCTTACCTACACCTTACATCTAATCACCTCCATTAACCTTCACTCACATGATTTTTCTACCTCTTCCTTCAACTCCCAAACATAAAAAATCTACGTACTGTACAGATAAATCATCTCTTTGGCTTTTCTATTCCTTCGAGAGTCTGATCCCAAATTCACCGTGGTTTTTAACCAAATCGAAAGAAATTAAGCCTCGGCATCTTTACTCTCTTAGGTATATCGTCGTACGCAAAACGCAGCCTCATTCGTCGACATCTCGACGTTGCTGTTTTATCACCGAGCCATTTTCCCCGTTGGTTTTTATCATGAAAAGCGGCATTCGCTTCGAAAAATATACGGACGCGTTTTTTTTCCTCATACCGACTTTCTCACTTTTCCAAGACGATTGACGTGATTCACTCGCTTCGGCCTCTCCACGTCGCCGCTCCAGCGACGGGTTAAAAGTTAATATAATCCGTACTAATCTCTTTTCGCTGTTTTTATTGTCTACGCTGGCTTTTATACGCTCGTGAAATTTATCGATTATAACTTTTTGTTTTTACCGCTGTTTTTAATTTTATTTTATCGTCGACGATACGCGTACAGCGTACGCGTTACGCGTCCTCTACCCGTTCCACGAAAACCCATATACAATTGAAGGACTTTCTCGTACAAGTTTTTCCCCCTTTTTTTTATTCGATTTAAAGCGCTTGCTTCTTTTCCCTATCAACTTGCAAAAATTACCCAAAACCGCCGGCATATTTCTCAATACTCGTAACGCTAGTGACATAATGAAGAAAAAAACATCGGTTAAGAGCCATTTTCGGGAGGAAAGTTCACATCGTGCGTTTCCTCCTACCCTGCCTGCTTCATCCCACGCATTCTTCCGGCTCGATGTTTTGGTGCTTTTTTGCTGAATGAAAAAAAAAGAAAAAAAAAATGTAAAATCAACCGAGCAAAAAATATGATCGGTTACGGTATCCGCAAAATCAAACCTTGACTCGATTGACGACCCGTATACAGATTACCCCTCTTCTTCGTCTGTCGCTGCGCCAAAACGACATATCCCCGATATAGGTACTTTATACACCGTATATAGCTTCGAGGTAAATGAGCTTCATTCGATTATTATCATAACTAACGAGATTACACACTCGGAGTCCGGCGCTCTGTGGCCTTTTTTCCTCCCTCGTGCGCCCCTTTGTCAAGTACCCTATACGTTGGTCCTTATTACCGTCGATGCGATCGTTACGCTGCCGCGTATACAGCTTTATTGTCCATTTCGCCAACTTTTAATCGTGACGTTTAAAAAGAGCGAAGCTATCGTGTTCCTCAAGCTGCGTCCTTTTCGCTGCGCTCTTTTATGGTACACTTTTTACCAGCGCCCCCTTCGCCGCGGCCTTCATCCGTCCGTCAAATACCCCTATCTACGAATTTAACGAACCAAACTCGTTACCATTTCCTTTCCTAATTTACGATAATCGCGATCCGCGCCGCGTCGCCGGCTCTTCCGCGAGTAATCCGCGTCGCGGGGGTTTTCCTTTTCTTCGTACTTACGAGGCAATTTACGAAATTCTTTTTTCTTCGTCACGATGCCGACTGCCGAATCGACGGGATTTTTTATTTCGCATTTTTCATTTCTCCTCCTCTACGCGTTCGATCTCGCCAAGTTTTTGCGACGCGAGAAAAAATTAAAATAGTCGTATATTCGAATCGCAGCACAGGCCTATTGAATAGTTCAATTTTACTCGTCGTATCTCGATTTCATCGCGATTCCGTTCCGTCTCCGCCAACTGCAAGGGCCCGAGTCGTCCAAATTACCATTCGCGTAAATATATTTGACCGTAAATAACGCCAAGACCAAACCATATCCATAATTTCGCAATTTTCGTCCTTCTTCCGGATTCCTCGGCATCTACAGCGCGGAGTCATTTTTCTTGATGTCGCGTTCGCTCGTATCGTCGCCTGTCCCAACTGTACTTCGTCTGCTGACTTCAGCACAAGTATCAAAAATCGATCGACCGAGAACGAAGACGTGGCGCGGGACCCTTGAAGGTAAGAGAAAGTGACTCTTTCGAGCGAAGAACAAGAGAAGAAATAACGTTAATTTTTAACGAATCCGCGCCGCGAAGGAAGATCTTTTCTAAAAGGCTCACGTTACGTTGAAACTAAGGATAAGAGCTCAACTTTGTGCTTTTTCACTGCGGCAAATGTATTCGCGAGCGTTTTACGAACGACGAATATCGCCGTCTTTGTTTTGTTAGAAAATAAAGCGAGGTGAAATTTTGAAGTTTTTTTATAAATCTTCTTTCAATTTTCTTTAAACGAGTGAGCGAAAATATTTCTTAATTTTATAGAACTCTAAAGGAATCACGAACGAATGAATCGCTGGTAGATGAAAATTTCTCGCGATCGAATCATTCTCCAACATTAACTACTTCGGTGGAATCGTTCACGAGCGACTTCAACGAGTCAAAGTGAGATCAATCGTCTGAAAACGAATTTTCCATTCGTTGAACGAAACCCATTTTGAAAATGGCCGTTTATTGCCGATGATATGATTCATGATTGGAACGAATTAGTAGTAAACGATTTGAAAAACTAAAGCTGGAGAAGTCGTTCGCGAACGAAATGATTCTTTTTTTGAACAAAATATTAAAAAATAGTGATATAAATTTTTTAATGAATCGTTCACCAACGAAATGACTCATTTGATAAGCGAATCACTTGCAAAAAATTTGCATAACGCAATCGGAAAAATCGTTTGCGAACGAGTCATTTATTATGATTACAAAAATCGTTCGTGGACAATCTTTCATGCGAGTAAAACAAAACCAAGATTCAAAAATTGATGTTCAAATAAATCGTTCGCGAACAACTCGTTCTTGCACGATTCGAACAATTCAGCTGGAATATGTCGTTCGCAAACAAAATGCCTCATTTTTCGATATTTTTGAAAATTGTTCACAAATTATTAACAGTAGTAGCTCGTGACATCTTCAACAAACGAACGACGTATTTTTTGAGCTATCCTCAGCATACCCTTCGTCAAATATTCACGAATTTCTTCTTTTACTCGCAAAACTTCAAGCACAAAGATCTCCTATACCTCGTCCTCAATTTTACAGCACTTTTCGTCGCAAACTCCAACAACCTCGACAGAACAAGGCATCGCACACACCTTCACAACCACCTCGCACGCACAATCCGATGCTAATTGATCGAACCCTTTCACATCACGACTAAATTCATCTCGTCTAAATGGAAACGCATTACAATTTTCAATTAAAACTTAAACCAATAAACCACAAGACGACACGACGTTCGCCGCGGTCATATTTATTAATAGAAAATACGCCGCACGGCGTCGTGCACGCCGTCGCAGCCGCAACACCTAAATCCTCGCACTTTTCCGTCATCTGCACCAGCTCTAAAGCCAAATCGAACTCGCGAGATGGTTTATCGCTAACACGAGAATACAATAATTTGGCCATTCTTCTTGAAAATATAACGCGATCGTTTATAGAAATCCTTACGAATGAGCTTCTAAAGACGCGACGAGCGGAGGAGGGGAAACGCCGCTATAACGAAATCGTACTCGTATAATCTGCGAGCCTTTTTCGTAATTTACTCGTCGGATTAATAAAATTATACAGAATACCATTATCGTTCAACATCGAACTCGTAAACTTTCGACCACTAAATAGTTTCGTCTTTTTCGCCTGCCCTCCTTCGTCGTATCGATGAAGTCTTCATCGTAGATCGGCCGCCTTTGCAACCCCCATCCGATAAATAACCGCGTCGTAATTTTTTCATAAGTGCTGGATGGGTTGAACGAGGTCCTGGGCTAACTCGTTCGTTTCCTTTATGCGCACGTATTCAACGAATGCTCAACGAAACGCGACCGTAGACCGTACACGTTGTCTAACGACCCGAATCGTATATTTGACTCCAGAATGAATTTCCAAAACGCACGAACGCGACCTTCACAACCTGCCCATGCCCTTCTTGCTCGCCAATGAGTCTAGTTTGTATTGTCTCGATTACCGCAAATTGCCTCGCGTCCAATCGACCATATCGCATCCGTCGCCCTCAATCGCGTACACATTTAAATCAACTTCGATGGAGAAACCGCCCCAAAAAAGATCCGCACACGCGAGCATTGCGAAGAAAGGGGGTGCGAACCATATGAGCTCATTTCTCTTTTCCCTCCGGCCGGCTCATGGTTTTGGGCTAGTTTCCAAATTTTTCAGCTTCGAATTTTCAAACTATTGCTTTCGACTGCATCTCGATCGACGTTTCCTTTTTCATTCATATTTACCGCCTGCCTCCTGCGCCCGTCTCGCGAACGACTCGCATTCGTACTTTCGAGCGTAATTTATATAAAAAATTCGCGCACATTTTGCAATTCGATCGCGAAGCTTTTTTTTCGCGCCACTCCGCCGCACCAATTTTACAACTTCCGGGCGTGATTTTTCGTTTTAGCCTTTTTCTTGACGTCGTCGTATATATTTCTCCCAACGTACATGTGCGTATTACGAATTCCATAAATTTACAACCCTCCCACGGCCCGTTGCCCGCCTCCTCCGAGCGATCGCGTAAATAGCTTCGATATACGTATTACGTACGCACAGCTTTCGTCGTGATTACCACCAAAGAGGGGGAAACCCGCAGGGGCATTTTTCCATTTCAGGCGTGAATTTCCAATAACATCGTATACTAATTTTTATCAAAAAGTATCGTTCCTTTCGTCCGATGGAATAAATTCCAAGACCACTGTAAATCCACGAAGCTTTCAAATACGTACTGCATTTCAACGATCCCTCCACCGCGTTATCCATACACACTCGTAAACAAAAATCCATCGAGCAACTACTCCAAAAGTAAACACGAACCACGAAAAATCTCAAAGGATACAACGCAAAAGCACGCGTTTTCACTTCTCTTTATTAAGTTCTACCTCGAAATAAAAAAAAAAAAAACACGAAATATAATTTAATTTTTCCAACTCTACGCCGACGACTCTTTCATACTCCATTTTCAATAATGAAAAAAGCCAAAAAACGCGCGTATAACGCGCGCCGCGGTTACTTAAACCTCAACTACGCTCCGGTGCTCTCCTCTCCTCCCGACGCCGCGAACCACGCAACGACAATTTCTTTTTCACGTGCGCCCCTTGCGATAAATATAGATCCCTTTTGGCTTTCTTCCCTGCATCCTTTGACTACGCGCCGCCATCGTCTCTCAGCCACTCGGTTTTTCCTTTTTTTTTTCGATTTTAATTCTTCGTCGCGTTCCGACTTTTGTAAATTAAATGAAAAAAATAACCCTTTTAACGAATTATACACGACGAACGTAACGAATGTCGCGGCTCGCGTGTGGGAGTACCTCGCAATACAAAGGTCCTCATTTCTTTACGCCTTCCAGTTTTATTCGGTAATTTACCGTGGCTGAAGTAATTTCGCCGCCGTTGTACTTCGTCGATTATCAAACGAGTAACGTGCCCGTGTATATTCTTTGTGACAAACGGAGAAAAAAACGCCTCTAACGTTAGCGCTAAACTCGATGTCATAATTTAAATCAACGTTACGTCTATTTTATCACGTTAAATTATCGTTACGCGGAATGCCGCCGTCAAAAGGGTTTTTTTGAATGTTGAAAAGTACGCAATTCTTCGTACAATACTAAAAACTTATAAATATTCGAAATATTACCGATTTTTCAACCTTAATTTGATTTAAATAATCGTACACTTGACTAATAACATTTTGACCAGGTGAAATTAAAAATTTAAGAAAAAATTAGGAACCGTCTATTACGTAAAATGTACGTAATTTGTCGTAATTCTCACAAATATGTTTGTAATTTACAGTAAATTACAGTATGCTACCAAAAATTTGAAAATTACAGAAAAACATCGAAATTATCAAACACACTTCAAATAATTCAGGTTCGAGTAATTTAACGTAATTGCTAAAAAAAATCAACGTAATTTACCGAACTTCTCACAACCATATTTGCAATTGATGGTAAATTACGGTATATTACCGGAAATAAGTAAATTATGAAAAACCATCGAAATTACTAAACATATTTAAAACTATTCAAATTTGAGAATTTTCACATGATTACAGAAGAGAAATGTAATTTACTGTAATTCCCACACCAACGTTTGTAATTCACGGTAAATTACGGTATATTACCAAAAATGTGTATATTATGAAAAATCATCAAAATTACTCAAAACATTTCAAATAATTCAAATTGAAATAATATAGCATAATTACTGAAAATTACGTAATTTATCGTAATTCATGCAGTTATACGTTTGTAATTTACAGTAATTTACCGATTGTAAATGTAATAACAAAAATGAGTAATTTAATGGAAAACCATTAAAATTATAAAAATTCAAATTCGAGTATTTTACATAATTACTCAAATTAACCCTATTCATCGTTATTTTTCCAACTGTACGTTGGTAATTTACGGTAAACTACCAAAAAATGCGATTAATGGGGGAAAGCTTCATATTAGAGCACTTTATTTAAATTTCGTAAAATTACGTATTTCAAGGTAATTACCGGTAAATAAGACGTAACGATGGTTTTCAAATACGTAAATTACCATAAATTACAAAAAAATCACAAGTAAAGAATATCAATATGTTTAGGTAATCTGCTACCGCATCAATAGAAATCGAGTATTGTAAGAGTAAAATTACTACGTATTACTTAAATAAGAAATTTACCGTAATTACACGAAATAATCCTACGTAATTTACGGTAAATTACTCAAAATTACCCCAATAATGAAAATTACTCAAATTACGCTATTTTCTCGATAATTACTCGTAAATACATAAATCATGATATTTACCGAATATTTTATTATAATTGGATGAAATCAACTACGACATAAAAATCTAATACCAATTGAAATACTTCGACGCATAACATTCGTGAATTCAAATCACCGCCTCTCGTTCGTCCCCAACCCATACCTCGTCTCCTTATTAAACCATCAACTGCTCGATTTCAAATTACATTTATTTCTTTTCGTCGCTCACTTTGTACGCTACTCAAACGCAAAGAAACCCCTACTAACGCGAAATTCATCTCGTCGAAGCAAGAAAAAAGCGTAGGAAAAAAAACGACATAGACACGATACGATACACTCTGAAAATAAATAGTCTTACGAAACAATTCCCCCTTCGGTTTCGACGATATACAACGCCAGTTACACAGCATACACGCGTACGCGCTCATACAGCGCCACGCTGTATTCTATATTAACGAGATTACATTTCGAATACACGCTCCGTATAGTGTACTTACAATCGGGTGGAATTTCCAAAGGGTGAAAAAAAGCCTAAGACGAGAAAAATTTCTCTCGGAAAGCAACGACAATTCCTTTTACCGAAGTCTATACGTGAAATCTTACATGAAGACGCTTCGGGATACGTGTAAAAAACATGCTTATTTTAGTGCCGAGCACGAATCGAAAAAAAAAGACTTGTTTCCGGCGAATCGCGAATTCGTGTTTGCGAAGATGTCGTTAACTTCTTTTACACCTATTGGGAGAAACATGGTGTTCGTCGAATTTATCAATTTTCGTTTCTACTTTTTTTGCTAATTCCTATTTTCGCTGGCCCTCTTTCATTTATGTACTGAAGTACCAATTGAAAACATTTAGGGAAATATCTCAATTGAGATCCTCGTTGGAAATTCAACTGCGGATTCGAAAAAAAAAAGACGCGTCTAGACATCGCATAATCCGACTCTGAACGTACGTATTACCTTTCTCAACGATAAACACATTGCCTCCGCCGATCCCTCCTCAGCTATCGTACCTCCAAAACAAACACCATCATATTTCTCACGTCCAAACCCACACTTTGGTTAAACCCGTTAAGCGAAGATTAAAAATAATAAAACCCTCCGTTTGAAAGGCCGGCGAAACCTTTAATAAAAATCGATTCGGCAATTCGAATCGCACCGCAAGGATTCCACGAGAGAAAGACGGCCAGAAAAAAAAGTTAATTTGTTTTTTCTATTTGTTCCCCCCCTCCCCCCGCCACCTCTCACCTCGCGCGCATTATTTACACAATCTCGGAGTATTAAAAACGACGACTACACCGAATTCAAAAGGCTTAACATCACCGTCTTCCATCGCCCACTAACATCTCGCTCCTTTTTTTTCCCTTTTCGATAAATTAAGATAAAATTAACCTCTTTCGTCTTCGATATCGCGTCGATTTGCTGGAAAAAAAGTCTCTTTCGAAAACAATTAACAATCGAACCTTCGTCGTTTTGTTCGGCAAACAAAAATTTATTACCGTTTTCGGTATCGCTTGAAAAGGCCGATTGGGGGGGTTATTCGACCGCGAAAACCCAAAGCTTGAAAATCCGCTGTAATCGCGATTCGCTTTTATTAACTTCGAGTAAATTTTACAAATTAACTTGGAAAGGGGATTAACCACTGGATGGTTGATTTTTTCACGTCTTCATTAAATACTCGTAATTAAGGCACCGGTCTTGGCCAATTTCGCACTCGACTTGGAATATAAAAAGCTCGACGATGCGATTGATTCGTAATTCCATATAATTTTACGCTTCTTAAATAAAAATCTAAGAAAAAATACGAGAAAATCGTAAAAAATGTCATCTTTTCATCTCCACGCGTTTTCGAATTATGGAAGAGAGAGAGAGAAAAAAAAAGCGAAAATACGAAATAACGAAGCGTACCATATACGAACCTAAAATAACGTATCGCTTTACATTTTATTTTTTGCGATTTATTTCGATTACGAGGTTCCTCGCTGTGGGCCTCGTCATCCCTTTCCAACCCCATACGCTGAACTTTGCCAAACGACAAAGGGTCAAGGTGACTAGAGAAATTTCCTAATATCACGAACGCGAAAGATGCTCATTCGGTATATTGCGAATACAACATGAATTACCTCCGGAGTTCGCGAGCTTTAATAATTTAAGCTTCTTCGGAGCAATCCGAAGAAAAAACCCTGTCGCGAATTTACAAAGACGAGATGAAAAATCTACGCGAAAATGTTGAAATTTAATGAGACCTTCAGACGCAGCGGCGACGTTTTATATTACATATTTTACCATTTCACTCGCGCGATATTTCGGATGCAAAGTCATCGGGATCTTCTTTTCGTCGAATTTCCTT